>CP139505.1:147111764-147274057 GCA_021014915.2 Artemisia tridentata subsp. tridentata
TCAAGAGTCTGATTATATAGTATTTGAAAGATCCTCACAATTAGAATTTAATTCAGAAGAAACATATTGATTTGGGATAAATCACATGTTTAGGGGAGGATTGTTGGGAATTAAATGTTCTGAAGATTAGTATTTGGAATTATAAGTTCACAAGGTTTGTACTGCTGAAACGAATACACTGACAGTAGAAACTGCTAGTGTATATCTGAAGACTTCTCAAGTTATAACTAACAGTACTAACTTAAGTTAGTACTGCTAGTACAAGCAAAAGGTACTGCTGGTCGAATACTGCTGCTGAGTGGATAACTGTTGTCGAATACTGCTGCTGAGTAGATAAGTGTCACGTATACTACTGCTGGATAGATAAATATAAAAAGATATTTTGTGTATAAAAGTCAAGAATATACGGTAGATAATATCTTTAGACAAAGTGATCAGTAACAAGTTGTGTACACAGATACATGTTGTATCTTAGTTACTGATACACATAAGCTAGCAAGTAGTTCGACAAGACTTGACAATATTGTAAAGATCTCCTTTGGACTATAAAAGGGAGATCTTAGCTTAGAGATAAGGGTGTCCAAGTGCTGAATATTGTGTCTAGAGTTGATAGTGCATGTACTGAATATAGACTAAGTTAGCATCAAAATAGTTATCCTTATAACCAAGATTCAAGGTTTGTAACCCTAGTGATAGTAAAGATCACTCGTATTATTTTCAATAATAGTGAATCGTTTAGTGTTAACATTGTGTGTTCATTATCAAATTCAACAACCACCAAAGTTCCATTTCCAATATCAATATCCTTCTAAGTGTGGTTAAGTAGATTCCGCATACTTAATCATAATCACTCAAAGTATCATATACACTCGTTATAAAGGACTAACATCCACTTAAGTGTATCAAACATCCTCTCAATTTTGGTGAGCGGATTCTTTACGAACGGTGGCGTATACCGCCTTCGCAGAGGGAAGAGGTTCCAACCGAAGTATTTCCCGTTTAATGGGTTCATATCGCCGGTCAAGGGCATTTAGAAACTGAATGAGTTTTTGTTCTGACCTGATTTTGGAGTATGTATTGATGTCTTCTGGACACTTCATGGGATTTGGGTCAATTCTATCAATCTCTCCTCATACCCCCTGTAATGAGATCCATAAATATTCAAGAGAGCCATTGTTTTGTTTTATATCGTTAGCCTTAACATGAAGGTTAAAGGTTTGTATATTGTCTCTTCCGCTGCTGTAAGTAACCACTAGGGCGTCCTACAACATTTTTGTGGTGGGATACTCGGTTAGGTTGCCTGCGAGTACGGGTTCAATATTTTGAATGAGCCATGAAAAAACAATCAAATCTTCTTGTTCCCATTGCTCATAATTGTAACACCCCCAATTTCGTGATACGAAGCGAAATTCAAACTGGGTGTTACCTCATGGCACAACAGTTATAATAATAGAAAACGATCTCTAATTGAGTCGTTTTAAAAGGTTTATCATTCGAATTTTATAAATATCAAAGTTTACAAAATGAGATCCCAGTGGTTTCAAGGTTTACAAAATAAGTTTTCGAATGATAATAAAATTTATAGCCTTCTTGATGTATCCGTGCTCCTCCATGCCATCCTCATTCATTATGGACCTGCGATAAATATGCTAAAAGTGTCAACACAAAGGTTGGTGAGTTCATAGAGCTTAAAAGTAAAACAGTTGATTCCAATAGTTTCAAGTTTGGGTAATAATAAAATAAATAGTGGGTTACCTTTTTATACACCCATAGTTTGTTTGTTTGCCCTAACCGGGTCAACACAAAAGCAGTTCGTTTGTTTTCCCTAATCGGGTCAATCACAAAGGATATTTTGTTTGTTTACCCTAACCGGATCAAAGGTTGAGTGAATCCATAGGGTTTGTATGCAAATCAGTTGAACACAAGTTTCAAGTTTAATAGAAAGTGGGCCCCATTGTTGCACCAATAAATTCAGTGGTGACAGTACCGTATCATGACTACGGTACCGTATTATTGCTCTAAGTCTCATGAACTCAACCATTAACATGTGTGACATCATAAAAATGATGTAAGTAACAGTTCCCTCGTGTAGGAGTTTGCCAACTTCCTATTGTTTTTCAAATAAAGTGCATTTGGTTACCATTCCGGCTAACACAAATGGGGCGTCAACTGCCAATAGATCTATCCACGATATTCGCATTCACTCGCATGTGACTAAGGCTCGTGATATGAGGGACTTTTAGTGGCAAAAGTGTTTCTTAGGCAATAATGATCAGGATAACATACAGAAAAATACTTGTGTTCATGTTTGTAGCATGTATCTCCCTATGAGATAGAAAAACGTGTAAAAGTGGGTATATGAACTCACGGTAATTCATAAAAGTTTAGAGTACTTGTGAAAGTAAAAGCAAGTAGTTGAGCATGTATCTCCCCCAAAGAGTTTATAAAGTTATTAAACGAGTAAAAGTGGGGCTATGACTCACCTTGGTATGTAGTGAACTAAGTATCGGAATGGTGCCAGGGAGTATGGCGGAATAGTATAAAGAAGTATAGCTCAATGATACAGAATCAGCATAACCTAATGAATATAAGCTTGTCTCAAAATATGTCACGCGGAAAGTAATCGATGTGTATGAGTTTCAACAGACAGAGCGTTTTAGTTTTCGTGGAATATTTGTATCAATATTTGTAAAAAGTTTAGTATCTCATTCATGTGGTGGTATAAAGTCATAGACTCAGACAAAACGCACCCCAAAGCATAAAACATATGGCGCAAGTATAAAAAGTAATAAACACGTAATGATCAAATAGCAATTAAGCGAGAAATAAGTAGATTAGTTAAGTTTAACAAATAATTATTCTTAGAAGTTTCAACTTATATTTATTGGTTACTGGGCTTAATAGCCCAATAATAATCCAACGGGCGATTGCCCGGAATCTTAATTCCGTCACGAGTCTATTAATCCAAATCACAGTCCGTATAATAAAGTCCGTCAAGTATATAAATTCCCAATATATATATATATAATGCCACATAAATGCCACCTCAATGCCACATAATCATAAACAATGCCACATAATCATAAACTATTCCACCTCAATATGTATATTTTCGGATTTATTTTTCCTAAAAAATCATGTAGCTAGATTGGAACCCTGGTTGTGAACAAATGTGATATACATCTTAACCACTACACCAACACATTACTTGGTATTTATTTTGCAACTTATAATCTATAAACCGTGGAACCGAATTTGGTTAAAAAAAACCCTAAGCCTATAAAAACAATACACGTTCTTCTTCCCTCCTCTCAGGAAAAAAAACCCTAGCATGCTTCATTCATCCCCCATTCACACAAGAAAGTGTTTGAGAAATATGGTTTATAATGGTGTGGGAAAACTATATTCTCCATCTATATTCAACAACAAAATCATCAATTTATCCAGACATATAATTAGAATCCTAATTCGATTAACAGGTAGCATCTTTCTCTCAAAATCAGTTCGTGTTCAGTTTCAGATTTGTTTAGTAGATATATTTTCAAATAGTCGAGAATGATCATTGGAAAGAGTTATGAGCCAGATTATGAATCTGGACATCTCAAAATCGCAATTTTTAGGTTTTCAGTATAATAAGTACAGTGATCCGACTATTATTAGGTGAAGCTGTGCAATCACTTTAACCACCTAAGGGTAATTTACGTAGTCTTTTCGATAATTTTGTGTTCCTTTTACTACCATGTGAGGATATAATTCTGTATACATCTTTATTCGATTAACTGGTGCATATTCCTTATAGATCAGTTCCTTTTCGGATTTGAATTAGTTATCGTTGTATTAGAAGTGAATATAATATCAAATAGTTATAATGATCACTGAAAACAGTTATTAGTGAGATCAGTCTAAGTTAGGAAATCGGAACCAACGATTTCACCTCATCTACTAAAAAATACCTGAGCGCTAGACTAAGTTTAGCATAATCTACATTTAAATGTAATGATATTTGTTCTAATCCTCTGTGAAAATAAAATTCTAATGTTGTATGTACGTCTTAATTTGGTTAATAGGTAGCGTATTCCTTTCAAAATCAGCTTATTTTTGGCTTCAAATCGTTCGTAAAAACTCACACATTACACCTATCTGATCACACCCATCATCTTTTGTTACATTATTATAAGTTAATACCTATAGTGATGATATATGATCAAGTGCTTGATCTAACTGGTAGATTAAATTTATGTGATTTACATTATATATTGCATGTTCGCCTCAGTTCGGTTAACATGTAGCATATTACTTTTGTCATAAGTTCGTTTTCAACATTCCGGTTCGTGGTCGTCATAGTTTAGAATGATTACCTGAAACAATTATAATTTTAGATGAGTCAAAGATAGGAAATCGGAACCGAAATTCTTCTAATACGAGTTCACGTCAGCTTTACAATAATCCCCTGACATTATACGTTCAAATGTTCAATAGCACTAGATAACAAATTAGAATATATCAAATCATTAATGACTTTTTAATGTTAGGAAGAATAAATAGCAAATAATATGTACATTCTTATCAGTTAATTACAGTGGAGTTCAGTGGCAGTAATGAGTTTCATTTGTTTGTTGTAATAGGAAATCAAAATCGGATCTGTGGCGGAGGAGAAGTGGTGGATCGATATCGGATAAGTTGATGTTGTGCAAAGACTTGGATATTTCTTCGACAGAGAATGGTATGTTGTATTATGTAAAAACACTTAGTGACGTGTTATGGTTATATATGTGATGGATGTTTTAGTTGCAAATATATTCTAAATATTCGATTAATGGAATTAATACTTAGGAGGTTTATGTCATGTCCAGCCATTTGTCCCGTTCCCTGAATTGACCTATTTGACCCGTTTGAGATAAAACACAACCGAATCAACCCATTTATAAGTAATTCTTACGAAAATCTGTAGGACTTTTAATTCAAAACCATTATGATGTGATAGTATAGGTTGCCTATACATTTATATGATCTGAAATAAAAGATCAACTTTTGGTGAGCCAAAATGCAAATCAGTCAGTGTTTCCTCTTACCCAACTACATTCTATTGTGTTACAACTAAATACTTGATGTCATGGTGATCATGCAGGAACCGAACTGCTGAGAAAATTTATGGTTTTACGCCTGCAGAATTTTATGGATAAACTTCAGTAGAGATTGTAACAGATCCAAAATATGAAGCGTTAGCTATTATCTGATAGAACGAACCGTTAATGGAGAAAGCTCGCGAGGGGAAGTTTCCTATAACCAACAAAAAAGGAGAAACATTTGTGGCTTTTGTTACAAGTACCCCATAGAAGTTTGATTGGAGGCATATGTATATCAAATGATTCACGTCCATATCAAATAATAAAGCCGCCAGACCTGAGCATTGGTCTGCCCATGAGGATTGATCCCCAATAAATATCAACCTCCTCAAAGGATTCACATTTGGTTAGTATTTCCTTTTAACTTTTTACTAAAAAAGTTTTTAACTTACCAACAAAACTATCATAATACTATTAGTATTTTAGGCCACAAAAGGATCACAAGTACCATTGACCACTTGCCAATTGGGATTAAGAATTACTCGAAGCAATGTTTGGGGTTGTGTATATAAACTGCGTAGCAATTGTGTAAAACCCACAATTGAACAAAACATGAAATGACAAAAAGGCCCTCAAATTTGAAATTTTGAGAACTTATGAAAATCATATTAATAACATTCGTGATACTTGACCTACATTGATTGTATCCTAAATTATGTAACGAATTAAACTCCAAATAAGAACATTACATTATAAGTGAATCACGAAATAAAATCTCTACAACTAGCTAAGCTAGTCGATCCATATGATAAGTCCAACACTAAAATATTCGGCCCAAAAGAATTAGAAGCAAGAAGAGATAATTAAGATTTTATTTAGCCCATTACGAAGTTTGATTCATTCCCTAAATACACCTAACACAAATATTCGGTATTCCATTATCCCAAAGAACCGAAAATCCCATAACCCTAACTCTCTCTCACTAAAAGTCGACAATCTCTCCTCTCTCTCATCTTGTCGATCCAAAGAAATCCCAAGGAAGAAGTTTTGGTGATCTTGGTTGTGTTCTTGTCCTAAGAGAAGAAGGAAGGAAAGTTGGTGATTCGTGTGTTCTTGTTCTTGTGTTTGATCGTGCTTCAAAGGGTATTCGTATCATCCTTCTTGGTTTAATCCTTGTTCATACTCTTGCATTCTAGTCGAATAATAATGATCATATGATGATAAAATATGTTACATAAAATCATAGCATAATCACATGAAATCATGAACATGAAACCCTAAAAAAAACCAAATATGTAAAATTGATCCAGGTGTGTATGATGAATTTAATGGCTTTGATTATGTTAAGACCTGTTGTGATTCGACCTAAATATGTTATAAACTCACCTATAATCGTTTTGTGTCAAGAATTAAAGGTTGGAATGACAAAACTCCAAGTATATGCATGAAACTATAAAAACTGCTACTGATCTGGAAATTTATCCGACTTTAATCGAATGTATCTAATTGATGTGAACGTGTTTTTGGGTGTTTTCAGAGTCTAAAATTAAGTTCAATGAAATAGCTATCTGGGAAAATTGATCTTGTGATTTTTAGAGGCCTGGAAGGTTACTTTTTGATTTTTGGAAAATTAAGTGTCTAATCGAATTCGTATGTCTGGAAAATTAGTCCGTGTTTATGAATTTTAATTTTCAAACCGTGTCGAATTAGAAGGTGTCCTTTGAACTGAGTAATATTTGATGTGTCTATTAGTTATTGGAATGTTTCTAGATTTTTATAAATTTTCTAGCTGGGGCTGAGAATTAATTACGTTTCGGGTGTTTCATCAGATCCGATTCTGGAACATGTTGTGAAAATGGATTTTTCATTCGTAACTAGACAACTTAATAAAATCTGGAAAAATTACATAGAATACTTAAGACATTGAGGAATGTGTGTGAATTTTTATAGATTTTATTTCGAAGTATTAATGTGATTCTTAAATTATTTGAAACGTGTTAAATTCGTATGTATAAAAGACTGTTACGGATTAAAAAGGTTTAAAAAGTGTTATGTGTTATTTTCTAAAACTAAAGGGTTTAATTTGTCATTCTTTTAAAATTAAGGGACCTAACTTATGAAAACCTGTAACTTTATAGTAATTACATTTTATACCCTAAACTTATAAGGATTTCATACTAATCCCTAAATTTGTGATAGTTACATAATGAACCCTAAATTATGAAAACTACTTTATGAACCCTAAACTTATGTAAATGACATTATGAACCTTAAACTACGAATATGGTCATCTTTAATACTTTAAATTGACATACGAGAATGTTAATAACTAAAGTTACTAAATTCGAAAACCTGCTAAAATAGAAAGTTACTTAAAATGGAAAGGCAAGCTAAAATAAGTAATTATGAACCAATTGTAATTCTCTTCTACTCCTTTAGGTGTGAAGAAGGAGAGGTCTTGATCCGTTTCAGTGCTTTCTATTCTTGTTTTGCTTACATTAGTAATAAGGTACAGATATTCTACCCTTTTTCAGTAAGGGTGTTTTCCCTCTCATGACTCATTGATCTTGATTCGTTTTAAGATTCCCTAAGCCATTGCTATGTTCCCCTACAATTTGGTTCGTTTGTTTGATTCATTTTGACTTTGATGTTCGATATGACCCTTTTGCTTTGAGCTTCTATAATGATCCATTTGATATTCGTTCGTTACCTTGTGATATTAGTATTCGAATCACTTGATACTTCGAGGGTTCATTTGATTTTGGTAATTAGATGTGAAAACCTTTTCAATTATATTATGGAAATGTTTTGAGGAAAACTATTTTTAAAATGATGTTTATGAAATATGCGATACCACTTTTATTTAGAATTGGACTAAGTTTTTGTGAAAACCACTTTTCAAGACTAAGCTTTTGTGAAAACCGTTATTAAAGGTCATTTTTATGAAAATCATTTGATAAAGATTACTTTAAATGAACCATTTGATTATGAACCTCCGATGATGAACCCTTTGCCATGAACCTTTGATATTTGGACTTTGACCATGATTCGATGACATTAGACTATTTGAACCTTTGCTTTGATTTGGACCTTTGACCTTTCAGTTTGATACCCGAGCCAAGTTCGTTTCCTAGCCATGAAGGTAACATAGCCGTGTCATTGATGCACCAATGGCATGACTCCAGTGTGTTCGAGTGATGTTACACACCGTCCCCATATTGTTCGTTGCATGCACATTATATTTATTATGGCCTATATTATTGTTCAGGGGGCGTATGGATGCATCCTAGGTTCGTGTCCGTGTTCGTGGACTTAACATGATTTGATATTATATATTGTTCAGTGACTGATGCTGGGTGCAATCCACGTCTTTCACAAGTTCGGGAGTTAGCTACTCCATTTGAAGAATGAGGACACCCCTCATATTATCTGATTATCTGAGAGGTCTCCCCTCTATATGATTATGAAGACAGGGTTACTATATTTGATTTGTGTTCGGGCTCGTGGTGGATTACTGACCTAACCTTTTCTTTTCTTACTCTGTACTTTTGTCTTTACCTTATGTTTTCCCAATGTACTATATCTGTTCGTTTTCTTCTGCTTTCGTTTTTGTGTGTATATATCTGTTCACTGGGCTTTTTAAGCTCAGCCGCATTTCTTTCCCTGCGGCAGGTTTTTAGTTGGAAGCTGGGTATGAGTGAAGATGACTTTTGGACTTAGAAGACCTTGATAGTTATTCTGAAGTAGAGACTATTAGAAGGATTTGCATTTGCAGACTTAGTATTTAGCTTTTGTTTCCTTTGTAGCCTTGTATATTCAGTATTTCATTTGTAACCTTTGAGAACCCTTGTATTACTGTTGATGTACGCTTTGTTTTGATCTGATATGAAACCATTATTATGACATCTTTACCCTTATCGGGTTGGGGTGTTACAATTATGGTATCAGAGAGACAGGCTGCGATTCGTAATACATTTACCCTTGGCCTGTGTAAGTTAGGACCACTAAGTTTTTCCTGTAGGCGCTCGTAAGTCAACCTTTGAAAATTTGCTTTAGGATTTCCCCATAGGAACCTAAGTTTTGACCGGTGAGGAATGGGTAGACTATAAGGCATTTGCTTAAATATCTTTGCTTCCGCATCACTCTGATTCGTGCTTTGTTTTTGGTTAGAGTCTGTTGATATCACTTTTGGAAATCGAAAGCTTATACTTTGCACCACCTAAGATTTGAACCTGATCTAAATCGTGAAGGCATTGAAATTGCATAATGATTGCCGACACTGTTTGATCCTTATCTTCATATTCCTTCTGTTGATCTTTTGATAAAGACCCGTGTTTCACTCTAATCGTTCTGTTGATCACTTTGATGCCTACTCGGTCCTTCTGAGAATCTCCGTGGCGATGACGTACTTGATGCATTTTTTTATTTGTCTTTTGCTTTGGTAAACATCTATAAATCTTCCAACAGTATTTGATTTCGTTTCACCCATCTCCGTCCCTATGAGAAGTCTTGTGGTTGTAACCACGAGTATAAGAATGATTTCCCTCTCACTTTTGAACGATAAGCCTTGCTATGCTGATCTGCCTTTCTTCGAATAGTTAAACTTCGATTTTATTCTGGCAAGGAATTGGTTAATTGATCACTCAAATATTGACAACTACCCTTCTATGTCTCACCTTTAGCGTTTGAAACAATTTTGAACTCCCTACTGTGATTACCGATTGTTAAACCCTTTGCTATCACTATTACTCTGGAGACTCGTGTGTTACTTTCGCGGTTATGAAGTTTTCCTAGGACCCATTTCGTACACCAATGAATGAATCGTATCTTGAGAGTTATTTGACACCCTGCATTTTCTGAATATGATTCCTGGTCGAACCACCAAATTTTTCCACCAGAGCGTGAAGTAGGATTTGACATGATACCGAGAGATTGTCTAGTCACTAAGCGAAGGTATCTTTCAGATGTGTCCGGGATCATACCAGTTGATTTGAGCAAACCGGGAAGAGCAGCAACCGAAGACCAGGAAGCAAGTTTGCTTAAGTGTATCTTCTGGGCGCATTGCAGTTTCATTCGCGATTAAGAAGGATGGTGACAGGAGATATGTAGTGATTACTGGAAGCTGAACCGTATTGCTGTTAGGAACCATTATTTCTCTACCCTGAAACGTCTATGTATCTGTTCAATTTTAGAGCGCGAAGTTTCTTTCAGATGGAAGTATAAATTGAAG
This sequence comes from Artemisia tridentata subsp. tridentata, assembly GCA_021014915.2. Taxonomy (NCBI): domain Eukaryota; kingdom Viridiplantae; phylum Streptophyta; class Magnoliopsida; order Asterales; family Asteraceae; genus Artemisia; species Artemisia tridentata. The sequence continues at coordinate 147,122,061 of CP139505.1, forward strand.
TTATTCTTGAAATCGCCTTCCGTATTAGTAACGACTGCTATGACGGTTAGTGATGCTAATAGTATTAGCTAAAGCTCTGACTGTTTCATGAATTTGATAAATAATGTTTTCTCGTGAGTACTTGGGAAAATGGCCATTGTATGACCTAATAGTATGTTCGGAGACGAGGAAGGGCATGAAAATCATCTTTGCACTTTGTTAGGAAATTCGTCGATCATTTGTACATTCTGAGAGATTGATATTTGTAGAGACAACGATGTTCTTAATTGAGGATATCTCTTTAAATTCCGCAAGTTTTGAAAACTATCACCAAGTGGTCAAGACCGATGACAAAATGAAGAACTGAAACCTTTTTGAACTTTGCAGAAGAATTCTAGATGATGTTTACAAGTTGCGATACCATTGAGAAATTTCTCGAACCGAGAGAAACAGCTTAGTTTGATTGAGAATGGAGTTTTGGAAAAGCTGAAATAGAAATTAGCTTCCTTATCCTCGGGCGGAACAATTTTGGGATATTTCAGAAAGAGACTCGGTGATACTCCCTTGCTGCACAGAAAGTTTTTCGTATGCATCAAGACAACTAGAAACATATCAGAATAATTATTTCACTGCCTGACCAAGAGTTGACAACAACAGCGGCTAACCTGAAGAGTGAAGACATTCCTTACAAGGTAGAAGTGTTGGCGACGCAGTAGATCTAGTCAAGATGGCGAACATGGAACTGATGAAGATGTACAGTCTCACTTCCCTATTCATCTTGGTTGTGCTAAGATGAATTGAGAGCGGAAGCAGACTGGATGATGAAGAGATTTAAAGATCGTGCCAGAAATCCACATTACTCCATCACATTCCAAGAAGAACTGCAGGAGGCTCGACGAACCAGACACAAGTTCCCGATCTTGGTTTCACTTCCCGACTGATGGACAGACGAAGACAGATTAACCGGATTTGAGGAGATTGGATGTGCTGAACGAACGAAAATTTGAAACAGGCCCTTTATGCTTGGAAGAATTGATTCTATGAAGGCCGAAGTTCTTGACGACTAACTTTCATTTCCGTTGACCCTCTTAAGTTTCGTTATATCGTTAAAAGATCCTCTTATGATTTAAGTTCCCTAGAAGCATTTCAATTCGTGTTTATTTTTCGTATGTTCGGTGATGGCCTTGTTTTGAGAGATTTTGGCGCATTGTGGAAGATATGATGCTTGTGACGGCATACCTCACTTCTGCTAGGCAATCTGGGATTTTGATACTCTTGCGAATAGTTTTGTTTTCCCTCTTGACTATGACATTTGATCTTGTGACCTTTGATGACTATAGAAGTACTAGGTGGATTAAGATAGGTGGTTTGATTACGACTTGAGATAAGTATGATCATCATGAAGGCATAATTATGTGGTGCTAGTATTATGACGCCTGATCAACGTGATAATACTTACACCATATAACGTGCACTCATTGTGGCCATAGGATATCTTGGGGAGTACCTAAGAAGTTTAGAATTTGATATCCGTTGGACTATCCGCGATTAGCGAGACTTTAGGTTCATTCTACCTATGCGTATACTCTATTTTCAGTCATTAGATATCTGGGTGAGTTTGGACTCTCATTTTGCATTCCGTTGACCTCATTCATAAATCTTAAACTCTTTGAAGAGCTCTCTACTGTTAACACAGTCAATTTGATTTGAAGTCTTGTTCGTATTCCATATGAGCTTCCTGAAGAGTCACCTATAGTCCATTTTATGACGCATGGACCTTTTGTTCTGAATCAACCTAATTTGTCTCCTTCTGAGGAATTTTGAACCCACCTTGTTTTTGATTTGAGTCATGAGAAACTATTTGGTTTGAAGATCCTTTTTGGAAGAACCTCCTCGGGCGTGAGAATGTTCGTGACGATCTTTTGCGATTTGCTACGACTTCGTCTAACCTTGCGACTTCAAATTTTCGAGGACGAAAATTTCTTTTTAAGAGGGGAAGAGTTGTAAAACCCACAATTGAACAAAACATGAAATGACAAAAAGGCCCTCAAATTTGAAATTTTGAGAACTTATGAAAATCATATTAATAACATTCATGATACTTAACCTACATTGATTGTATCCTAAATTATGTAACGAATTAAACTCCAAATAAGAACATTACATTATAAGTGAATCACGAAATAAAATCTCTACAACTAGCTAAGCTAGTCGATCCATATGATAAGTCCAACACTAAAATATTCGGCCCAAAAGAATTAGAAGCAAGAAGAGATAATTAAGATTTTATTTAGCCCATTAAGAAGTTTGATTCATTCCCTAAATACACCTAACACAAATATTCGGTATTCCATTATCCCAAAGAACCGAAAATCCCATAACCCTAACTCTCTCTCACTAAAAGTCGACAATCTCTCCTCTCTCTCTCATCTTGTCGATCCAAAGAAATCCCAAGGAAGAAGTTTTGGTGATCTTGGTTGTGTTCTTGTCCTAAGAGAAGAAGGAAGGAAAGTTGGTGATTCGTGTGTTCTTGTTCTTGTGTTTGATCGTGCTTCAAAGGGTATTCGTATCATCCTTCTTGGTTTAATCCTTGTTCATACTCTTGCATTCTAGTCGAATAATAATGATCATATGATGATAAAATATGTTACATAAAATCATAGCATAATCACATGAAATCATGAACATGAAACCCTAAAAAAAACCAAATATGTAAAATTGATCTAGGAGTGTATGATGAATTTAATGGCTTTGATTATGTTAAGACCTGTTGTGATTCGACCAAAATACGTTATAAACTCACCTATAATTGTTTTGTGTCAAGAATTAAAGGTTGGAATGACAAAACTCCAAGTATGTGCATGAAACTATAAAAACTGCTACTGATTTGGAAATTTATCCGACTTTAATCGAATGTATCTAATTGATGTGAACGTGTTTTTGGGTGTTTTCAGAGTCTAAAATTAAGTTCAATGAAATAGCTATCTGGGAAAATTGATTTTGTGATTTTTAGAGGCCTGGAATGTTACTTTTTGATTTTTGGAAAATTAAGTGTCTAATCGAATTCGTATGTCTGGAAAATTAGTCCGTGTTTATGAATTTTAATTTTCAAACCGTGTCGAATTAGAAGGTATCCTTTGATCTGAGTAATATTTGCTGTGTCTATTAGTTACTGGAATTTTTCTAGATTTTTATAAATTTTCTAGCTGGGGCTGAGAATTAATTACTTTTCAGGTGTTTCATCAGATCCGATTCTGGAACATGTTGTGAAAATGGATTTTTCATTCGTAACTAGACAACTTAATAAAATCTGGAAAATTACATAGAATACTTAAGACATTGAGGAATGTGTGTGAATTTTCATAGATTTTATTTCGAAGTATTAATGTGATTCTTAAATTATTTGAAACGTGTTAAATTCGTATGTATAAAAGACTGTTACGGATTAAAAAGGTTTAAAAAGTGTTATGTGTTTATTTTCTAAAACTAAAGGGTTTAATTTGTCATTCTTTTAAAATTAAGGGACCTAACTTATGAAAACCTGTAACTTTATTGTAATTACATTTTATACCCTAAACTTATAAGGATTTCATACTAATCCCTAAATTTGTGATAGTTACATAATGAACCCTAAATTATGAAAACTACTTTATGAACCTTAAACTTATGTAAATGACATTATGAACCTTAAACTACGAATATGGTCATCTTTAATACTTTAAATTGACATACGAGAATGTTAATAACTAAAGTTACTAAATTCGGAAACCTGCTAAAATAGAAAGTTACTTAAAATGGAAAGGCAAGCTAAAATAAGTAATTATGAACCAATTGTAATTCTCTTCTACTCCTTTAGGTGTGAAGAAGGAGAGGTCTTGATCCGTTTCAGTGCTTTCTATTCTTGTTTTGCTTACATTCGTAATAAGGTACAGATATTCTACCCTTTTTCAGTAAGGGTGTTTTCCCTCTCATGACTCATTGATCTTGTTTCGTTTTAAGATTCCCTAAGCCATTGCTATGTTCCCCTACACTTTGGTTCGTTTGTTTGATTCATTTTGACTTTGATGTTCGATATGACCCTTTTGCTTTGAGCTTCTATAATGATCCATTTGATATTCGTTCGTTACCTTGTGATATTAGTATTCGAATCACTTGATACTTCGAGGGTTCATTTGATTTTGGTAATTAGATGTGAAAACCTTTTCAATTATATTATGGAAATGTTTTGAGGAAAACTATTTTTAAAATGATGTTTATGAAATATGCGATACCACTTTTATTTAGAATTGGACTAAGTTTTTGTGAAAACCACTTTTCAAGACTAAGCTTTTGTGAAAACCGTTATTAAAGGTCATTTTTATGAAAATCATTTGATAAAGATTACTTTAAATGAACCATTTGATTATGAACCTCCGATGATGAACCCTTTGCCATAAACCTTTGATATTTGGACTTTGACCATGATTCGATGACATTAGACTATTTGAACCTTTGCTTTGATTTGGACCTTTGACCTTTCAGTTTGATACCCTAGCCAAGTTCGTTTCCTAGCCATGAAGGTAACATGGCCGTGTCATTGATGCACCAATGGCATGACTCCAGTGTGTTCGAGTGATGTTACACACCGTCCCCATATTGTTCGTTGCATGCACATTATATTTATTATGGCCTATATTATTGTTCGGGGGGCGTATGGATGCATCCTAGGTTCGTGTCCGTGTTCGTGGACTTAACATGATTTGATATTATATATTGTTCGGTGACTGATGCTGGGTGCAATCCACGTCTTTCACAAGTTCGGGAGTTAGCTACTCCATTTGAAGAATGAGGACACCCCTCATATTATCTGATTATCTGAGAGGTCTCCCCTCTATATGATTATGAAGACAGGGTTACTATATTTGATTTGTGTTCGGGCTCGTGGTGGATTACTGACCTAACCTTTTCTTTTCTTACTCTGTACTTTTGTCTTTACCTTATGTTTTCCCAATGTACTATATCTGTTCGTTTTCTTCTGCTTTCGTTTTTGTGTGTATATATCTGTTCACTGGGCTTTTTAAGCTCAGCCGCATTTCTTTCCCTGCGGCAGGTTTTTAGTTGGAAGCTGGGTATGAGTGAAGATGACTTTTGGACTTAGAAGACCTTGATAGTTATTCTGAAGTAGAGACTATTAGAAGGATTTGCATTTGCAGACTTAGTATTTAGCTTTTGTTTCCTTTGTAGCCTTGTATATTTAGTATTTCATTTGTAACCTTTGAGAACCCTTGTATTACTGTTGATGTACGCTTTGTTTTGATCTGATATGAAACCATTATTATGACATCTTTACCCTTATCGGGTTGGGGTGTTACAATTATGGTATCAGAGAGACAGGCTGCGATTCGTAATACATTTACCCTTGGCCTGTGTAAGTTAGGACCACTAAGTTTTCCCTGTAGGCGCTCGTAAGTCAACCTTTGAAAATTTGCTTTAGGATTTCCCCATAGGAACCTAAGTTTTGACCGGTGAGGAATGGGTAGACTATAAGGCATTTGCTTAAATATCTTTGCTTCCGCATCACTCTGATTCGTGCTTTGTTTTTGGTTAGAGTCTGTTGATATCACTTTTGGAAATCGAAAGCTTATACTTTGCACCACCTAAGATTTGAACCTGATCTAAATCGTGAAGGCATTGAAATTGCATAATGATTGCCGACACTGTTTGATCCTTATCTTCATATTCCTTCTGTTGATCTTTTGATAAAGACCCGCGTTTCACTCTAATCGTTTTGTTGATCACTTTGATGCCTACTCGGGCCTTCTGAGAATCTCGATGACGTACTTGATGCATTTTGTTATTTGTCTTTTGCTTTGGTAAACATCTATAAATCTTCCAACAGTATTTGATTTCGTTTCACCCATCTCCGTCCCTATGAGAAGTCTTGTGGTTGTAACCACGAGTATAAGAATGTTTTCCCTCTCACTTTTGAACGATAAGCCTTGCTATGCTGATCTGCCTTTCTTCGAATAGTTAAACTTCGATTTTATTCTGGCAAGGAATTGGTTAATTGATCACTCAAATATTGACAACTACCCTTCTATGTCTCACCTTTAGCGTTTGAAACAATTTTGAACTCCCTACTGTGATTACCGATTGTTAAACCCTTTGCTATCACTATTACTCTGGAGACTCGTGTGTTACATTCGCGGTTATGAAGTTTTCCTAGGACCCATTTCGTACACCAATGAATGAATCGTATCTTGAGAGTTATTTGACACCCTGCATTTTCTGAATATGATTCCTGGTCGAACCACCAAATTTTTCCACCAGAGCGTGAAGTAGGATTTGACATGATACCGAGAGATTGTCTAGTCACTAAGCGAAGGTATCTTTCAGATGTGTCCGGGATCATACCAATTGATTTGAGCAAACCGGGAAGAGCAGCAACCGAAGACCAGGAAGCAAGTTTGCTTAAGTGTATCTTCTGGGCGCATTGCAGTTTCATTCGCGATTAAGAAGGATGGTGGCAGGAGATATGTAGTGATTACTGGAAGCTGAACCATATTGCTGTTAGGAACCATTATTTCTCTACCCTGAAACGTCTATGTATCTGTTCAATTTCAGAGCGCGAAGATTCTTTCAGATGGAAGTATAAATTGAAGTTATTCTTGAAATCGCCTTCCGTATTAGTAACGACTGCTATGACGGTTAGTGATGCTAATAGTATTAGCTAAAGCTCTGATTGTTTCATGAATTTGATAAATAATGTTTTCTCGTGAGTACTTGGGAAAATGGCCATTGTATGACCTAATAGTATGTTCGGAGACGAGGAAGGGCATGAAAATCATCTTTGCACTTTGTTAGGAAATTCTTCGATCATTTGTACATTCTGAGAGATTGATATTTGTAGAGACAACGATGTTCTTAATTGAGGATATCTCTTTAAATTCCGCAAGTTTTGAAAACTATCACCAAGTGGTCAAGACCGATGATAGAATGAAGAACTGAAACCTTTTTGAACTTTGCAGAAGAATTCTAGATGATGTTTACAAGTTGCGATACCATTGAGAAATTTCGCGAACCGAGAGAAACAGCTTAGTTTGATTAAGAATGGAGTTTTGGAAAAGCTGAAATAGAAATTAGCTTCCTTACCCTCGGGCGGAACAATTTTGGGATATTTCAGAAAGAGACTCGGTGATACTCCCTTGCTGCACAGAAAGTTTTTCGTATGCATCAAGACAACTAGAAACATATCAGAAGAATTATTTCACTGCCTGACCAAGAGTTGACAACAACAGCGGCTACCCTGAAGAGTAAAGACATTCCTTACAAGGTAGAAGTGTTGGTGACGCAGTAGATCTAGTCAAGATGGCGAACATGGAACTGATGAAGACGTACAGTCTCACTTCCCTATTCATCTTGGTTGTGCTAAGATGAATTGAGAGCGGAAGCAGACTGGATGATGAAGAGATTTAAAGATCGTGCCAGAAATCCACATTACTCCATCACATTCCAAGAAGAACTGCAGGAGGCTCGACGAACCAGACACAAGTTCCCGATCTTGGTTTCACTTCCCGACTGATGGACAGACGAAGACAGATTAACCGGATTTGAGGAGATTGGATGTGCTGAACGAACGAAAATTTGAAACAGGCCCTTTATGCTTGGAAGAATTGATTCTATGAAGGCCGAAGTTCTTGACGACTAACTTTCATTTCCGTTGACCCTCTTAAGTTTCGTTATATCGTTAAAAGATCCTCTTATGATTTAAGTTCCCTAGAAGCATTTCAATTCGTGTTTATTTTTCGTATGTTCGGTGATGGCCTTGTTTTGAGAGATTTTGGCGCATTGTGGAAGATATGATGCTTGTGACGGCATACCTCACTTCTGCTAGGCAATCTGGGATTTTGATACTCTTGCGAATAGTTTTGTTTTCCCTCTTGACTATGACATTTGATCTTGTGACCTTTGATGACTATAGAAGTACTAGGTGGATTAAGATAGGTGATTTGATTACGACTTGAGATAAGTATGATCATCATGAAGGCATAATTATGTGGTGCTAGTATTATGACGCCTGATCAACGTGATAATACTTACACCATATAACGTGCACTCATTGTGGCCATAGGATATCTTGGGGAGTACCTAAGAAGTTTAGAATTTGATATCCGTTGGACTATCCGCGATTAGCGAGACTTTAGGTTCATTCTACCTATGCGTATACTCTATTTTCAGTCATTAGATATCTGGGTGAGTTTGGACTCTCGTTTTGCATTCCGTTGACCTCAGTCATAAATCTTAAACTCTTTGAAGAGCTCTCTACTGTTGACACAGTCAATTTGATTTGAAGTCTTGTTCGTATTCCATATGAGCTTCCTGAAGAGTCACCTATAGTCCATTTTATGACGCATGGACCTTTTGTTCTGAATCAACCTAATTTGTCTCCTTCTGAGGAATTTTGAACCCACCTTGTTTTTGATTTGAGTCATGAGAAACTATTTGGTTTGAAGATCCTTTTTGGAAGAACCTCCTCGGGCGTGAGAATGTTCGTGACGATCTTTTGCGATTTGCTACGACTTCGTCTAACCTTGCGACTTCAAATTTTCGAGGACGAAAATTTCTTTTTAAGAGGGGAAGAGTTGTAAAACCCACAATTGAACAAAACATGAAATGACAAAAAGGCCCTCAAATTTGAAATTTTGAGAACTTATGAAAATCATATTAATAACATTCATGATACTTAACCTACATTGATTGTATCCTAAATTATGTAACGAATTAAACTCCAAATAAGAACATTACATTATAAGTGAATCACGAAATAAAATCTCTACAACTAGCTAAGCTAGTCGATCCATATGATAAGTCCAACACTAAAATATTCGGCCCAAAAGAATTAGAAGCAAGAAGAGATAATTAAGATTTTATTTAGCCCATTAAGAAGTTTGATTCATTCCCTAAATACACCTAACACAAATATTCGGTATTCCATTATCCCAAAGAACCGAAAATCCCATAACCCTAACTCTCTCTCACTAAAAGTCGACAATCTCTCCTCTCTCTCTCATCTTGTCGATCCAAAGAAATCCCAAGGAAGAAGTTTTGGTGATCTTGGTTGTGTTCTTGTCCTAAGAGAAGAAGGAAGGAAAGTTGGTGATTCGTGTGTTCTTGTTCTTGTGTTTGATCGTGCTTCAAAGGGTATTCGTATCATCCTTCTTGGTTTAATCCTTGTTCATACTCTTGCATTCTAGTCGAATAATAATGATCATATGATGATAAAATATGTTACATAAAATCATAGCATAATCACATGAAATCATGAACATGAAACCCTAAAAAAAACCAAATATGTAAAATTGATCTAGGAGTGTATGATGAATTTAATGGCTTTGATTATGTTAAGACCTGTTGTGATTCGACCAAAATACGTTATAAACTCACCTATAATTGTTTTGTGTCAAGAATTAAAGGTTGGAATGACAAAACTCCAAGTATGTGCATGAAACTATAAAAACTGCTACTGATTTGGAAATTTATCCGACTTTAATCGAATGTATCTAATTGATGTGAACGTGTTTTTGGGTGTTTTCAGAGTCTAAAATTAAGTTCAATAAAATAGCTATCTGGGAAAATTGATTTTGTGATTTTTAGAGGCCTGGAATGTTACTTTTTGATTTTTGGAAAATTAAGTGTCTAATCGAATTCGTATGTCTGGAAAATTAGTCCGTGTTTATGAATTTTAATTTTCAAACCGTGTCGAATTAGAAGGTATCCTTTGATCTGAGTAATATTTGCTGTGTCTATTAGTTTCTGGAATTTTTCTAGATTTTTATAAATTTTCTAGCTGGGGCTGAGAATTAATTACGTTTCGGGTGTTTCATCAGATCTGATTCTGGAACATGTTGTGAAAATGGATTTTTCATTCGTAACTAGACAATTTAATAAAATCTGGAAAATTACATAGAATACTTAAGACATTGAGGAATGTGTGTGAATTTTCATAGATTTTATTTCGAAGTATTAATGTGATTCTTAAATTATTTGAAACGTGTTAAATTCGTATGTATAAAAGACTGTTACGGATTAAAAAGGTTTAAAAAGTGATATGTGTTTATTTTCTAAAACTAAAGGGTTTAATTTGTCATTCTTTTAAAATTAAGGGACCTAACTTATGAAAACCTGCAACTTTATAGTAATTACATTTTATACCCTAAACTTATAAGGATTTCATACTAATCCCTAAATTTGTGATAGTTACATAATGAACCCTAAATTATGAAAACTACTTTATGAACCTTAAACTTATGTAAATGACATTATGAACCTTAAACTACGAATATGGTCATCTTTAATACTTTAAATTGACATACGAGAATGTTAATAACTAAAGTTACTAAATTCGGAAACCTGCTAAAATAGAAAGTTACTTAAAATGGAAAGGCAAGCTAAAATAAGTAATTATGAACCAATTGTAATTCTCTTCTACTCCTTTAGGTGTGAAGAAGGAGAGGTCTTGATCCGTTTCAGTGCTTTCTATTCTTGTTTTGCTTACATTCGTAATAAGGTACAGATATTCTACCCTTTTTCAGTAAGGGTGTTTTCCCTCTCATGACTCATTGATCTTGTTTCGTTTTAAGATTCCCTAAGCCATTGCTATGTTCCCCTACACTTTGGTTCGTTTGTTTGATTCATTTTGACTTTGATGTTCGATATGACCCTTTTGCTTTGAGCTTCTATAATGATCCATTTGATATTCGTTCGTTACCTTGTGATATTAGTATTCGAATCACTTGATACTTCGAGGGTTCATTTGATTTTGGTAATTAGATGTGAAAACCTTTTCAATTATATTATGGAAATGTTTTGAGGAAAACTATTTTTAAAATGATGTTTATGAAATATGTGATACCACTTTTATTTAGAATTGGACTAAGTTTTTGTGAAAACCACTTTTCAAGACTAAGCTTTTGTGAAAACCGTTATTAAAGGTCATTTTTATGAAAATCATTTGATAAAGATTACTTTAAATGAACCATTTGATTATGAACCTCCGATGATGAACCCTTTGCCATGAACCTTTGATATTTGGACTTTGACCATGATTCGATGACATTAGACTATTTGAACCTTTGCTTTGATTTGGACCTTTGACCTTTCAGTTTGATACCCGAGCCAAGTTCGTTTCCTAGCCATGAAGGTAACATGGCCGTGTCATTGATGCACCAATGGCATGACTCCAGTGTGTTCGAGTGATGTTACACACCGTCCCCATATTGTTCGTTGCATGCACATTATATTTATTATGGCCTATATTATTGTTCGGGGGGCGTATGGATGCATCCTAGGTTCGTGTCCGTGTTCGTGGACTTAACATGATTTGATATTATATATTGTTCGGTGACTGATGCTGGGTGCAATCCACGTCTTTCACAAGTTCGGGAGTTAGCTACTCCATTTGAAGAATGAGGACACCCCTCATATTATCTGATTATCTGAGAGGTCTCCCCTCTATATGATTATGAAGACAGGGTTACTATATTTGATTTGTGTTCGGGCTCGTGGTGGATTACTGACCTAACCTTTTCTTTTCTTACTCTGTACTTTTGTCTTTACCTTATGTTTTCCCAATGTACTATATCTGTTCGTTTTCTTCTGCTTTCGTTTTTGTGTGTATATATCTGTTCACTGGGCTTTTTAAGCTCAGCCGCATTTCTTTCCCTGCGGCAGGTTTTTAGTTGGAAGCTGGGTATGAGTGAAGATGACTTTTGGACTTAGAAGACCTTGATAGTTATTCTGAAGTAGAGACTATTAGAAGGATTTGCATTTGCAGACTTAGTATTTAGCTTTTGTTCCTTTGTAGCCTTGTATATTCAGTATTTCATTTATAACCTTTGAGAACCCTTGTATTACTGTTGATGTACGCTTTGTTTTGATCTGATATGAAACCATTATTATGACATCTTTACCTTTATCGGGTTGGGGTGTTACAAATTGCTTATTTATTGTGCCTATAAAAATTTAAGGGCCGGTTGGGATTGCATTTATAAACTATTTAATGTCGTTTTGCTATATGTTATAAACCTGTTTTGTTATTCTATATGGTGTAATTCAGGCAAAAGGACCAGAAATGTAAATATTTATTTTTAATACATCTAATTGGGGTCTTTAACGATGAGGAATAGTTCGCTTCGGACAGTGTCTGATGAGCAATGGAAAGCTAATGAAAGGGTGATGAAAGTTGCAGATGATCATAAGGTAATTACTTTACTTATAATACATATAATGATTGAACAATGTGAAATGTTTGACCCATTAACTTTTGAATGGGTCAATTTGATTTTGGTTTAATACTAATTGGTCAATGGGTCGACCATGTATATTGGGTTGAAAGCTATTAAAAGTTAAATTGTAAAGCTAACAAGCAATTAGATATTTTTTCAATATCATAGATTTTATGTTTTAATGAATCACCTTTTTTTTTTATAAAACTAGAAACTATAAGTTTGCGGGTCAACCCAATCCATGACGATCCATACACGAAAACCAACCCACCTCCAAGCATGAGGAGAACGAGGCCTATCTTTCTAAGAATGAGGTTTATTAAATGAATGCATAACGGTTTTTTTGTATTTCCAAAATACTAACAATACTTTTCACTGATGTTGACATCTTTTATGCAGACTATTGGCCAGGCATATTATGACGTCCAAGCTCATAATCAACAACTTTTGCAGCAAGAAACTGAGAGATACGATTATAACATTAAGGTATATTCTCTTTAACTAAAGGCATTTCTAAGGGCGGGTTATACGGGCTCAGCATTGGGTCCGTTTTCATGTTTTATTTTATATCAAGTGATTAGCTTGAGATCCAAACACACAACTATAAAAGATTAGTTAGCTGATAGATCATTAACTGCATTACTACAAATATACTGGCACATTAAAATAAGGTTCAGGTTGCGTTCTCCATTAACATTGACAACTGTGTCCAGGTATGGAACGAGACTTAAAGGCGTCCAATACCAGCCTTTCAACCAGCCTAAGTAGGATTTCGGCCAGGCCTAATGTCAGTCTTGAGTTTGATTCCAAGCTAAGAAGGCCATAATCCAATTTTACGCGCGGAACAAACGTTTATTCATGTACGCATAAAGAACTAATAATTTAAAAAAAAAAACTGTAGTCACATTTTACAATGTTAGAGTTCGATGCAAAATCATTTAATCTATTAATAACTTATTTTTAAACACATGAAACACAAGAAAATGCCATCTAACATACCTTACCAGTAGAGACAATCACAAGATCTTTCATCAATTCAAGCGATATGGGGCATCGAAAATCGTCTGGAATAACAGGAGATCTATGCCTCATAAACCCCTTTGCACTATCAGAATTATCAAGTTGGGGGATTTCCCAACATCACAAAATCATTTATCTTCTTAAGAATAAATGACATTGTCTCAAAACTATTTTCTAAATCCCCGCCAGTTGATATGACCAAATCATGAATCGTAAGTAACTCCTTAGATCATTAACAGTCGTAAGATATAGTTTTTCTGATAGTCTTTTAACCATTTCCGAGTCAGGCTTTTTTTCGACTTTTTATCTTGGCTAAATCAGTTTGAAGCTGTAAATGAGGAGACTCTACTTGTCATTTCGCTCTTTTGAATTGTGAATGCACAAGCTGTATCTAAAAGATCATACAGAAAGTGATTATGTCCATACACTCATGACTTGCAACAATAGTTTCAGTGTAGCTCTTCTTTTTTTTACCTACTAATAGATAATTTTGTTCAAGGTATTTTCTTTTACATTCCTTATAATAATTCAGCCTCATTTGAACTTCAATTGTTATTTTCGTTTGACTTTTTGCAGTTATTGAGTATTATATTGAAAAAAATTGATGTTGCGTCAAAGGGTTTGGATTTCCCTGATATACATGTGACAAACTACGACATGCCTGCAGAAATTGAAAGTTGCTTCCTCTTCCATCGAGGTAAGTCTATATCACTGTACATGATATTTGCATAAACTATTGAGCATTATATGAGGCTTCCATTTATAAATGAATGAATAATAATCATTGAATAACTTCCTAATATCAACTTTGAATCATATAAGTTATAATGGCCTGAAACTTAAGGCTTAAAAGTTAAATTTCAGTTTGCTAACAACTTTAACAGACTATTTTTAAGTTGATATTCAGAGGTTACTTGGCCAGCTTACTATGTTGGACATGTTACACACACGCTTTCATCGGCTCACAGTACATATCATGTTGCATTATCAGGTCTATAGTAGCATTGAATTTTCATAGCTACGTTAGAGATCTGATCTTCATTGTTGTGTATGTGGCACTTTATTAACTTTGAAGATTGCTTTCTGTGTGACATAGGAAGAGATTTTGCTTATTAACTTATCAAGTTAAGCTAATAGCCTATAGAAGTTCATAAACTCGACTAAATAACTTTATAATTTATAAAAAAAGATGGCTTATATCTTTGTTTGGTATGAAACAGGGATTGGTTTTGTAACTTTGCTTACAAGGGTCAAGCAGGTAGCAGAAAACAAATACTTATGCATTAAAGTTTGATATAAAACATCGTTTACGTGGTTGATTCTTTGATGTTGTTTTAGCTGTCTTTATTATATGATGATGGGGATCCTATTAAAGGAAAATAAGTCATCAACCACATAGATGATGTTTGATGGTTTAGTCTTTTTTTGATTCAATATAAGAAAACTCGATATAATTAATAATAATTAAGTTATACATGTGTTCTTAGTTATATAATATTAGCTTCGATTTTCTCTGTTTTAATTTATATAAAAAAAAAAAAAAAAAAAAAAAAAAAAAAAAAAAAAAAAAAAAAATCTATATAATGCATCAAAATAATAATTCACCTCCCCGTCCTTAAATATGAGTTTCAATTGACTAATACCATCACAAGAATAACTATAAGTCAGACCTGTCTTTTTATTAATACATAAGTTATAACTATAAAAGATCACTGATATCCGTACATGACTAAATTAAAATGTAATTACAATTCATGACCACAAAATATCACTTAAGTACTCCGTCCTTACAAGTGAATTTCTGTTAACAAATACAATCAAATATTAGTTAAGCCAGTCGCACTTAAAAATGAATTTCCGTTAACAAATACAATCAAAAGAAAAATTAAGTTTTTCTATGCGACTCATGCATTATTAAACAGTATGTAAAAAAGAGATAAACAACATAAACAACAAATTAAACATTCACTTAAAAAAAATTATATAAATAAATAAATAACAATTAAAATGTATGTCAACCTCACCTTTCAAAAAAATATTTAGCGTAAACTAATACAATCAAAATATTAAATAACCTCCCAATCCTTAAATATGAATTTCAATTGACTAATATCATCAAAAGAATATAAGTCATGCATGTCTCTTTATTAATACATAAATTATAACCGTAAAAGATCACTAATATACTTACATGACTAAATTTAAACGTAAATTACAAGTCATGCCCGCCCATCGGGCGGGCTTAGAAACTAGTATACATTATTATATATATATATATATATATATATATATATATATATATTATATATATATATATATATATATATATATATATATATATATATATATATATATATAAAATCCGTTTTGAGTCCGATAGTCCATCAAGTGTCCATTATGTCCAATTTATATCTAATACAAGTCCAATAAGTAGCCCAATAATGTTCAATCCAATAGTCTTAGTCTGATATCAATTAGTCCATTACGATATATAAATGATTAGTCCATTTACAAGTTTTAAGCCCGATATAGTTTACAGCACTTAAGCCCAATAATAGTATACCATTCGGCCCATTAACAATAACCAAGCTCGGCCCATTTTAAAACCAAATGACCCTTAATGTTGATATGGTGGGCTTCGGCCCAATCCAATTTTTATGACAGAATCCACAATAAGTCAAATATGAATTTCAACACTTTTACCAATAGCAGTTTCAATAGCAGTTATAGAAATTATAAGCCATCAAGGAAAAAGCAGTTTAAGAAGCAATTTAGGATAGGCACTAAGTTGTTCATAATAAGCAGTCAAGTCGAATCTACAATAAGCCACCAAAAGTAGGCTTAACCGAAACACAACCAAACATCCTCTTATTAGTTTTATTCACCGTGACCCAGATTGAACCCACTAAGCATTTATAAGAGTCTAACAAGTACATCAACAAGTTGTGACTAATCAACATAAACTAAAACCAAACCCCATGGGTTTTGAACTCGAGACCCATTTGGGTTCACTCCTCTTTGTCGTGATCAACAAACAAACACCCCTTGGGTGTCCTGCTTTCGCCGAGAGCAACAAACACCCCTCATGGGTCGTTGTTGTGATCCAAGTTCCAAGACAAACACACGCACCCTTGTGGGCGTCTTGCTTGAACCGAAACCAATAAACCGAGCGCACCCTTTGGGGTGGCTGTGTCACGAACCCGAACAAAACAAACACACTCATGGTGGTGTGATTTTAAGCCGAACCCAATCACGAAACCACACAAGCCATAAGCCACGAAAATAAGCTAATAAAAATAAGCCAAAACAAATCCCATTTCGGGTTTATCTACTGACCCGAGTGTAGAGACAACAACCATCACAACGACAACCCATTCTTGGGGCTGTCGTGGCTCGGACCAAACCAAACCCACACCCTCTTGGGGGTGGGCTATTAGCAGTCGAGAAACAAACCAAAACACACCTCTTTTGGGTTGTTGTTTTTAGCCGAATCACATAACAATATAAAATAGGCCATAAATCAAATAAGCTTATCTAAACTAAACCGAGACCGAATCGGGTTTTATACCCAACCCGAGTCAAAACTACTCAATCAAACACCACTTTAATGATTAACACCACACGAATCTGATTATTAAACATCTTTATTATAGTTTTAATTCCACGAAAACTTTGATAACGATTTGATAATCGGTTTTGAAATAAAAAGAGAATGACGAGATGGATTGTGTGATGACTTACAACTTATTGAAAAGAAGAAGTGGGATGAGGTGGTGGAGATGGTGGCACACGATTCAAACAAACCCCAGTCACAACCTAGCGCGACCCTTATCAAAACCATAGCACCCTCTTGTCTTGGTGATGAGGGTGGCGGCTGTACTCGATGGTGATGGTGGTGCCGTATGCTAGAGAGAGAGGAGAGAGATGGAGATGATTATTAGAGAGTGAGAAAGATAAGATATGAAATCTGATCTATCTACAAGAAGATAAGAAGATAAAAAGTAGAGGGGCGGTGGTGGTGTTAAATGAATATATAATTTTTATTTATTTTATGCCCCGTGTACTTCGCGTCCCGTTGACTTAGAATGTAAACTCGATACCTCGAATTGGTAATTGCGAGAAATATATTTATTGAGTGTTTTTAAAAAAATAATATAAAAACAAAGTTATTGACTTTGAAAAATAATTATCGAATTTAAAATATTACTAATGCGGTGTCGGTAAGCAGGAAACGCAATATACCCTCTTGTTAAATAGACAAAGGTGAACGTAAACGTTCAGAGAGTAATAATTCGAATCAGAGCGAATTATTTAACTTGGGAAGTTACCGGTTAACTACCGATTACAGTATTTTCTTTTACGTTATGGTAAAAGTCAAATAGTCAAAAAAGTCTAGGTCAAAGGGTAAAATAGTCATTTTGCCGTGTGAAATCTTACGGGTTATTACAGTATCCACCCCTCAAGTGGAACATCGTCCCAAAGTTCAGTGGGTGTTATCTACTAACAGTGTGTTCGAGAAAAGATGGAAGTACTTGCGACGCATTTGGTCTTCACGCTCCTACGTGAATTCGAGTTCTTACTGAAAGTTCTAACGAATTTTGGAGAATAGGAATGCGACTTTACTTAAGTCGTTTACCTTACGGTCTATGATTTTGATAGGTTCTTTGATAATGTTCGGACATTCGTCAATCTGGATCTTTTCCAGAGGGATAGTAAGTCTCCAATCAGAAAGACACTTTTTCATATTGCACACATGAAAGATGTAGTGTACACCACTAAATTCTGGTAGTAGCTCAAATCTGTAAGCTTCCGGACCATTCCTAGTCAGGATCTTGTATCATCTGCTGTTGAGGTGTCTAGGAAAAGGTGTGGGTATTTGTGGTGAATTCTAATCTCACGTTCCCAGGTGAAATCAAGACCATTTTTTTTATTTATTTTTATTTTTAAGTTTTGATGGGTGAGCAAGAATGCTCTGATTAATATTAGGACTCAACTGAAGGGCCTAATATTGCAGGGCCAATTGGAGGACCAGATATTGCAAGGCCAGTTGAAAACGCTAAGGAACCAAATGTTGTGGCGCCTCCTCGAGTGATTGTTGTGCCAGGAGTTAGAGGTTGTTCTCACAAGGATTTTATGAGTTGCAAATTCAGCAATTTCAAAAGCATAGAGAGAGTGGTTGGTTTGACTCGTTGGTTTGAGATAATAGAGTTAGTATTTCCAATCAGCAGATGTGCTAAAGACTGCAAGGTCAAAGATGCCACAAGCACATTTCTGGATGATACTTTGTCATGGTGGAATGTTGTTGCACAATCTATTGATATTGAGAATGCTTACAAGATTGCTTTGACTAAGTTGAAGAAGTTATAAATCAAGAAGTATTGCCCTCGGAATGAGGTGTAAGAAATGGAGATGAAGTTTTGGAACCTTGCTGTCAGAGGTGTTGATATCATAACTTATATTCTTCGCTTTAAGAGTTGGCAGTAGTGTGCCCAATAATGGTTTCAACCAATGAGAAGTTATGCGAAAAGTTTATCTGAGAACTTTCACTCAGTATTCAAGAGAAAGTAACTTTGTTTGATCACTCACACTGGATGAAACCAGTCAGATGTCTCGTAACCTAGTGGATCATGCTGTACGAGCTCGGTCTGCTCAAGAATTCAATAACGGCAAAAATAACAACAGTAACAACTGGTGATGTGGAGAGTGGGGAAGTTTTGAGAAGCAATGTCTCTAAAATAAAGGTCAACAAATGGAAGGAACTCGTGGGAGAGCTTATGTGTAGGTGTCCATGCACTTAAGTAAAGTAGGTATTTACGTATCCAAGCATAGTAGTTGGAATATCGAAATCAGTTTGTCAGTTCAAGATTGAACCAAATCCGTTAGTTCAAGAGTGTAACAAGTCTGTTAACTCAATAAATAGCTCATGATTGTAAGGATTTGTAACGGCAAAAGTGATAACTTAAGAATGAACTAAGGTAGTTCAAATGAGGTCTTAAGATTTTTGTTGAGTGGTAAAATACCGGTGATTCTCAAGTTCGAGTTCATACTCATGTCATATCGTATACAAATAAGCCCACTTATTTATAATTCATTATTTACATAGAGAGGCGTCCCAAACAACGTAAATAAAGAAATATAAACTTATGGTTCGGTGATTCACAATTTCTTTATTTATATGAAAAGGCGTCCCAATCCATTCTAATAAATACATTGTAAATCATCCTACTTAAGAATTTCTAACTCAACACTCATACTTAATCGACAAGGTAATTTAGTGTGTAGGTGTTCCGAGAGTACGGAAGGAGTATTTACACTCATCTTTAGAGATGGGAGTAAGATGATCAAGGAATGTTGACATAGTACTCAAAATAGTTGGTGAGTATATATTTAAAACAGATAAGGTAAGAATTGTGCAACCCACAATGTCTTGGAAATAAACGAGAAATACCCATTGTATCATTACAACGTTTGAGAAGTAAATTAGACCATTGCGTAACTTACAATGTCCGAGAAATAAAGGAGATCATTGCATAATCCCAATGTCTGATAAGTAGGAGAGACCATTGTAATTAGTTACAATGTCTTGAGAAGTTTTTGTAATTCACAAAATGTGGGAGTAGGTACATGATTGGGGTAATGTGATTGAGTCGTAATACCTTAGAATAGGCATACACAAGTATGTTTATTCCGTTGTTTGTATAAAGTGGTCGAAAGTATATCGAGTGTGTATATATGAATATACTAATACATTTGTGTAGCATAGATTACCTAGAAGTCACATAATCGTCTGGAGGATGGAAGGCATGAAGAGCGAAAGGCTATAAAACATTTTGTTTGTAAAAGTGGTTATAGTTCAGGTCTCAATTAGACCCGTTTCTCTATAACTATGGCTCTGATACCAATCTGTAACACCCCCAATTTCGTGATATGCAGCGAAATTCAAACTGAGTGTTACCTCATGGCACAACAGTTATAATAAATTAATAATAGAAAACGATCTCTAATTGAGTCATTTTAAAAGGTTTATCATTCAAATTTTATATATATCAGAGTTTACAAAATGAGGTCCCTGTGGTTTCAAGGTTTACAAAATAATTTTTCGAATGATAATAAAATTTATAGCCTTCTTGATATATCTGTGCTCCTCCGTGCCATCCTCATTCATTATGGACCTGAGATAAACATGCTAAAAGTGTCAACAAAAAGGTTGGTGAGTTCATACAGTTTAAAAGTAAAATAGTTGATTCCAATAGTTTCATGTTTGGGAAATAATAAAATAAATAGTGGGTTACGTTGTTATACACCCATAGTTCGTTTGTTTGCCCTAACCGGGTCAACACAAAAGTAGTTCGTTTGTTTTCCCTAATTGGGTCAATCACAAAGGATAATTTGTTTGTCACAAAGGATAGTTTGTTTGTTTACCCTAACCGGGTCAAAGGTTGAGTGAATCCATAGGGTTTGTATGCAAATCAGTTGAACACAAGTTTCAAGTTTATAGACAGTGGGCCCTGTTGTTGCACCCATAAATTCAGTGGTGACAGTACCGTATCATGACTACGGTACCGTATTATTGCTCTAAGTCTCATGAACTCAACCCTTAACATGTGTGACATCATAAAAATGATGTAAGTAACAGTGCCCTCGTGTAGGAGTTTGCCAACTTCCTATTTTTCTTCAAGTAAAGTGCATTTGGTTACCATTCCGGCTAACACAAATGGGGTGTCAACTGCCAATAGATCTATCCATGATATTCGTGTTCACTCGCAAGTGACTAAGGCTCATGATTTGAGGGACTTTTAGTGGCAAAAGTGTGTCTTAGGCAATAATGATCAGGATAGCATATAGAAAAATACTTGTGTTCATGTTTGTAGCATGTATCTCCCTATGAGATATAAAAATGTATAAAAGTGGGTATATGAACTCACGGTAATTCGAAAAAGTTTAGAGTACTTTTGAAAGTAAAAGCAAGTAGTTGAGCATGTATCTCCCCCAAAGAGTTTATAAAGTTATTAAACGAGTAAAAGTGAGGCTATGACTCACCTTGGTATGTAGTGACGTAAGTATAGGTGATGTATGAAATAAATAATCATATTAAACATATAAACGCAGCGGATAAACATCACCACACAACGGATCCATAGTGCCATATGATCAATCAAATATAATAAACACATAAACAAGTGAGATATACCTTTGAAGCGTGATCCGGGAGTCACCTACAATATGTATGTGTCGACTTGTATATGAAACCCCAAGAGACCAATGAAGTTGATCTCCTCTATGTGTGAAACACACTACACGTCCTTGATCACCACCCGATGCTAGTCTAAACCCCGTAACAATGATTCTTGCTATGATCTACAATAGATGATATCAAGAAAAGATCAAAATCACAAAACCCTAGAGGTATTTGTGTTGTGCCGTGGATTTGGAGAGGGAGAGAGAAGGAGAGTTTTGTTTAGTTTAGGTTTAATTGTAATCTCTAATTGATTTGATCAAATCACTTTTGATCTTATCAATTACTATCTTACATTAAGACCCTAGACAAGCTCCATAATCCCCTTTAGACCTCCCCTATGGCCGGCCACATTAAGGGCCCACAATGGGCTTGCCCGTTGTTGGCCCGGTCCAAAAACACTAAGTCTAACTTAGTATTTAATGACCCGTTGTCGATCTCGAGTTACGTAGTCGTTTATATATTGTAAATACGATATATACAATCTATAAAATGGTGTCTCTGTGTATAAGTGTGTGACCCCATAGGCTCACATATGTCTAGCCATATAATTAGTGATTATGACACGAGCATACTCCAACAGCTCCCACTTGCGACGTCATAATAATCAAGTAATTATACAAGCAATGGTTAGCGTCTAGCAACACGCCAAAGCCCCTAGAAATATGTGAGGTTAGTTTCTTAAACGTCTCATTTCAGATGGTTTATATGTCATCTATCCTTTTGTTGCAGATACCGTGTTGAACATTAGACATGGATCAAATGTCATTCTAATTGTTCAACTATTATGTTTCTCGATATGGATATTGAACTAGATTACCAAGTGGATTTAAGATTCATCTTAATCCCAGTTGGGTACGGCCATACAAACATCTGTTCAATTCATCGAGGGGCCCAATAGTATCTAACTCCAAAACATGTGGAGGAACAAATCCTGTTTTGACTACACGTGTCATTCACATGCTTCATATCACTCCTGATAATGGCCTTTATAACTACCTTATTCAGGACAGCGTTTAACCATATCAAGGAATGAAATTCCACACATGCAAGACCTGCTTGCATCTCAAGTCTGAGGATAAGAGACATAACCTCTTGCGAGATTCACTATTGACGACGATCCATGTAGTGAATTCTCGTAGGTTGGGTCAATCCATTGTTCATCACAATGAACAACATGTGAGTTTGGCAAATGAATCACCAACACGCTCACATTTGCCTTAATTTGATGATACTCCCGTATCGTCAACCGACAATGGATAATTTTAGAATAAATAAATTATTCATGGATTAAACATGCAAATATAGAACACAGTTGATATAAAATGAAAACGATCATAACCATTACATCAATTCATTGCAAATACAAACCGTTTAACGTTCTAATTATTCAAATACTAAAATTACAGATCTACATGAGACTACTAGCTGGTCTAAGTCCAATGCTCCTAGCATGTTCGACATGTTTGGCACAAGGCATTGGTTTCGTAAAAGGATCAGCTATGTTGTCATCTGTATGAACTTTGAGAAGACGAATATCACCACTTTCGATTACTTCTCGAATGTAGTGAACTTTCCGACGAAAATGTTTGGCACCCTTTTGAACACCTGGTTCGTTGGCTATGATAATGGCACCTGTATTGTCACAGTACATATCCATAGGTCGTTCATTGCTGGGGACAACGCCAAGCCCAGAAATGAATTTACGTATCCAAATCGCCTCTATAGCAGCTTCAGAAGCAGCAATGTATTCAGCTTCTGTAGAGGACATCGCGATAGTGCTTTGTTTGGCACTCTTCCAGTCAACAGCACCTCCGTTCATGATGAAAACATATCCCGTTTGGGATTTGGTGTCATCACGATCCGTCTCCCAGCCTGCATCAGTGTAACAAGTAACACCGAGCTCACGCTTGACATCACCACCATAAACAAGAAACATATCTTTAGTATTTCGTAGATACTTTAGTATGTTCTTAACAGCAGTCCAGTGACATTCTCCTGGATCCTGTTGAAATCTACTCGTTAGGTTCTGAGAGAACGCTACATCAGGTCTAGTGCATCTAACCGCATACATTATGGATCCCACAGCCGAAGCATACGGGATTCCCTTCATCCTCTTCACCTCATCAGGTGTGGAGGGTCCTTGAGCTTTACTCAATACTGTATTTGGTTGCATTGGAAGATTTCCACGTTTGGAATCTTGCATCCTAAATCGCTTCAGGATTTTGTCAATGTATGCACTTTGACATAAGCCGATTAATCGTTTTGATCTATCACGATAGATTTTGACTCCAAGTATGTACGCGGCTTCTCCTAGATCTTTCATGGCAAAGCAATTTCCAAGCCAGGATTTTACATCTTGTAGCATTGGAATGTTGTTTCCCATGAGCAATATGTCATCGACATATAAGATTAGGAACACGACTATACTTCCACTAGTTTTCATGTATACACATGGCTCATCGAGATTTTGAGTGAAACCAATCTTCTTGATTTCATCGTCAAATCTCTTATTCCAACTTCTAGATGCTTGCTTTAATCCATAAATGGATCTTTGAAGCTTGCATACTTTAGTTGGATGTTTAGGATTCACGAAGCCCTCGGGTTGCACCATATAAACGTCTTCGTTCAGGTGGCCGTTCAAGAAAGCTGTCTTGACATCCATTTTCCAAATCTCATAGTCATAGTACGCTGCTATGGCTATAAGAATCCTAATAGCTTTTACGTCTGCAACAGGCGAGAAGGTTTCTTCATAGTCAACCCCGTAGGTTTGAGTGAAACCTTTTGCTACTAGACGAGCTTTGTAGGTGTGTACTTTTCCATCCATGTCGGTCTTCTTTTTGAAGAGCCACTTGCTCCCAACGGTTTTAGCGTTAGGAGGTAGGTCAACTTCGACCCAGACATCGTTGTCTTTCATGGATTTCATCTCCGCATTCATAGCTTCGATCCATTTATCGTGTTCAGGACTCGATAATGCATCTCGATAGTTAGCGGGTTCACCATGATCCCCTAACTCATGTTCCTCAGCATCGACATAGAAACCATATCGCTCAGGTGCTTGAGGTATCCTTGCGGATCTACGAATGGGAGCAACATCTTGATGAGGTTCAACATTTTCATGTTCAATCTCATTTTGATGCTCACTAGTGTTACCAGAAGGTTGTGCATCTTCCTCTTGAATTTCATCAAGGTCTACTTTGCTCCCACTTGCCTCTTGTGAAATGAGACTATTCTCAAGAAACTCAGCATACCGAGCAACAAATATTTTGTTCTCGGGTGGGTAGTAGAAGTAGTAACCCATCGTTTCCTTTGGGTATCCTACAAAGATACATTTGATAGCTCTGGGCTCAAGTTTGTTAGGTGTGTCTCGTTTCACGAGAGCCTCACAACCCCAGACTTTCAAGTAAGACAAATTAGGGACCTTCCCATGCCATATTTCGTATGGTGTCTTGTCTACCTTCTTGGTTGGAACCATATTGAGAATGCGTGCAGCAGACTCTAGAGCATAACCCCAAAAGGACATTGGCAATGTTGTTAGACTCATCATGGATCGAACCATGTCTAGCAAGGTTCGATTTCTCCTTTCAGATACACCATTATGTTGTGGTGTATATGGAGGAGTGAATTGTGAGACAATCCCACACCTTTTTAGATGATCTAAAAACTCTTGACTCATGTATTCACCTCCTCGATCGGATCGGAGTGATTTTATGGTCTTGCCGAGTTGATTTTCTACCTCATTCTGAAAGACTTTGAACATTTCGAAGGCTTCATGTTTATGTTTAATCAAGTAAACATAACCATATCTACTGAAATCGTCAGTAAAAGTAATGAAGTAGTTAGCTCCTTCCCTAGACGTTGTTCTAAATGGGCCACATACATCAGTATGTATGAGTCCAAGTAGATCTTTAGCTCTTTCTCCTACATGGGAGAAAGGCTTTCGTGCCATTTTACCAGATATACAAGAAATGCATTTATCAAACGACTCATGGTCGGTTGACTCTAAAAGCCCATCGCGTTGCAGCTTCGTAATGCGTTTCTTGTTTATGTGACAAAGACGGCAATGCCATAGAAAAGTGGAATCTAAGTTACGTTTAAATTTCTTATTGCTAACATTATATATAGAACTAACGTTTGAAACAGAATCATGCATATCAATTTCAAAAATGCCATCACGAGGAATAGCATTAAAATAAAATACATTATCCTTAGAAACTGCAATACCATAATCCGTAAAAGTATGAATAAAACCATCATCTTTCAAACGTGAAAGTGAAACAACACCTCTAGTGATAGTAGGTGCAAAATGGCAATTATTTAAAACAATAACTAAACCATTAGGGAGGATGAGATCAAAGCTCCCTATCGCTTCGACAGCTGCACGGTTGCCATTACCAACGTACAGGTTCAAAGCTCCTTGCTTCAACTTTCTGCTTCCCCTAAGCCCCTGCACATTATTACAAATGTGAGTACCACAACCAGTATCATATACCCAGGATTTGTTAGGAAAAGTGTAGAGCTCTATAGTGAAGATACCTGATGTGCTAGCTGCGCTAGCTTTGTTCTTCTTCAACCCTTCTAGGTAGGACGGACAGTTCCGCCTCCAGTGCCCCATCACTCCACAATGGTGACAGGGAGAGTCCTTTGCCGGATGCTCCTTTTTGGCAGGCGGGGGGATCTTAGGTTTGGGGGCGTAAGCAAGCTTACCCTTGCCCTTACCATTTCCCTTGCCATTTGCCTTCGGCTTCTTTTTCTGGATATTCCTGTGCCTGATAGCTAGTACCATTTTGACAGTTTCAACTAGCTGTTGCTCAGTTGGCTGTCCAAACATGGTTTTTAGTTCTGCCAGCATGTCAAATGCTGCAAGGTCCTCTAAGTCCATTTGGAGCTCAGGGATCATGCTTGCAAGCATGAGACAAGCCACTTCTTGTTGCTCTTGTACCCTACGTGAGTAGGCGGTACGCACAGCAAGAGTAGCAGTAGCAGCAGGTGCTTCAGGTAAAGGTTGTTCCAGATGGTAAAACTTTTGTATAGCCTCGAGGACGATCCTCAGGTCTTTATACCAGTCCAAAAAGTTGTTACCATTCAATTTCTCTCTTTCAAGAAATAATTTGATGTACGAGTTGTTCATGGTTTGATTAGGAGTTGTCATCTACAAAACAAACAAAGTTCAAATTTTTAGTAAGTTTCAATAATTAATCCTTTTTAAAATTAACTACCCAAGTTTAAGCATATTAAAACAATTAATTTTACGAAAAGGCTAAGATCCTCATTGAGGTTCCACCATCACATCAGTTGATCTGCTAGCAATGGTGAATTCAATAGGTAGGTAACGTCGACCAATTGCATTACATGTGCAACTCTTAGATCTTTATGGGACTCATGGCACTAGTGAACAAGCAACTAGTGTCAAGCTGGCATGTTTAGTCCCATCTTTGCCTCGGGTCAAGGTCTAACCGCTTAACTCGATTAAGTCATCCAATTTGAAAACGTGTGAGAATATATCTAGGTCTCACGCATATAGAATAGTCACCTTGGGTTACAATTCAACCTAGGTCCAACGCATAGGCAAAAAGTAATTGCAAGGGTCCTCAAAAATTGGACGGCATGACTTAAATTTTGACGGGTAAATATTTTGATGTGGATCAAAAGCGTGTACGAAAGAAGCATGCATTCATTCTTCGTAGCACAAGTTAAAAACTTTTCTTAACTTAAGTCTAATCATTGTTTTAATTTATGTGTGTCAAGTTGTCCATTTCAAGACTAATATATATCCTATGTGGATTATTATTTAGTTTGGACAATACAAATAAATAAATAAACAAACAATCTCAACCGGTTTAAGTGTTGTTTATATAGAAAACAATGATTTTAAGTTTCAAATCATATTTAAACTTAGTTAAACTAAATCATAAGACTTAGTTCAAAATGGTTTATGTTTCGTTTTAAGTTTTATGAAAACAATTTTCGTTTTTCATGTAGTCACAACCATACAAAAAACAACCAAACAAACATACAACCACAATATGCAAAGCCTCAACCGATGAAAATCCTATGCTTGGTCTTGTGAGCCATCACAAGAACCAAGAGTCAACTAGGGACTTATATCACAACCACATGGAGGGCTCCCACTTGCTCCAAGACAATCATGAGCAAGTAAAGGCCCATTATGCACTTGAACTTCAGTTTCTGTCAGCCCAGTTTTTCTGTTTTGCAAGGCCCAAAAGCCCAGGAAGATCACCTCCTCATGATTCGGCCCAGTTGACAAAGTTGTAGCCCTATGTCTTGTGGACCTGCACCAAAAATTTTAGAAAAAAATACCTTACCAATCAGCAGGTAATCACGTTTTCCCAACAGGTGTCCAGCAGCAACTTTCAGTGTACAACTCTTCAATCTTTCGCCTTTTGCTTCCAAGCTCTTGTTTACAATACATATAAAGTAAAATACAACTAATCTACTTTGTATCTACTGTAAAATGCCCAAACATTGGCAAAACCAAAATTGAAATACATTACAAAAGTGCCGAAACAATGGCAAACCCCAAAACAAGAAAAACCAACCAACAATCACAATCACAACGCACAAGTGGTCTAGGTTTTCATCGGCTTTGCATATAAACACATAATAATACATTCAAATAAAGATTATTACATGGTGTTGGCTAACTCCATGGACAAACATGCATGTATTTGCCATGGATAACAAATTAAATAACAAGAATTAAATTGTTAGCCAACGAATCGAAGAAATAATTAACATGAATTAAAACCCCGAATGGTACGCGTGACAAATGGCCATAGACTCATAACCCACTGATATTAGGACCTTCTTAACACCATTTTATCACAGAAAAATAAGCCTCATGGGCTGATTTGAAATCGGGTTAAAAATCTTCCAAAAAACGCTTTTTTAGGCCATTTTACGGGTACCGATCAAGTAAACAAACAACGTATGCATAACAAATGGCCATAGGATCAAAAAGTCCAGATCTTAAGACCTTCATAAAGTCGACATATTCAGAATATTCAAGCCCTAGGGGCTGTTTTAAAATCACACTTTTAAATCCATTAAAAAACAACGTTTTTAGCCATTTTTACGCATACAAGATGATCATATGACAACATATGATGGCTCGTGATACCACTATAGGTGATGTATGAAATAAATAATCATATTAAACATATAAACGCAGCGGATAAACATCACCACACAACGGATCCATAGTGCCATATGATCAATCAAATATAATAAACACATAAACAAGTGAGATATACCTTTGAAGCGTGATCTGGGAGTCACCTACAATATGTATGTGTCGACTTGTATATGAAACCCCAAGAGACCAATGAAGTTGATCTCCTCTATGTGTGAAACACACTACACGTCCTTGATCACCACCCGATGCTAGTCTAAACCCCGTAACAATGATTCTTGCTATGATCTACAATAGATGATATCAAGAAAAGATCAAAATCACAAAACCCTAGAGGTGTTTGTGTTGTGCCGTGGATTTGGAGAGGGAGAGAGAAGGAGAGTTTTGTTTAGTTTAGGTTTAATTGTAATCTCTAATTGATTTGATCAAATCACTTTTGATCTTATCAATTACTATCTTACATTAAGACCCCTAGACAAGCTCCATAATCCCCTTTAGACCTCCCCTATGGCCGGCCACATTAAGGGCCCACAATGGGCTTGCCCGTTGTTGGCCCGGTCCAAAAACACTAAGTCTAACTTAGTATTTAATGACCCGTTGTCGATCTCGAGTTACGTAGTCGTTTATATATTGTAAATACGATATATACAATCTATAAAATGGTGTCTCTGTGTATAAGTGTGTGACCCCATAGGCTCACATATGTCTAGCCATATAATTAGTGATTATGACACGAGCATACTCCAACAGTAAGTATCGCTACGGTGCCAGGGAGTATGGCGAAATAGTATAAAGAAGTATAGCTCAATGATACAGAATCGGCATAACCTAATGAATATAAACATGTCTCAAAATATGTCACACGGAAAGTAATCGATGCGTATGAGTTTCAAAAGACAGAGCGTTTTAGTTTTCATGGAACATTTGTATCAATGTTTGTAAAAAGTTTAGTATCTCATTCATGTGGTTGTATGAAGTCATAGACTCTGACAAAACACACGCCAAAGCATAAAACATATAGCACAAGTATAAAAGGTAATAAACACGTAAGGATCAAATAGCAATTAAGCGAGAGATAATTATATTAGTTAAGTTTAAGTAATAATTAGTCTTAGAAGTATCAACTTATATTTATTGGTTATTGGGCTTAATAGCCCAATAATAATCCAATGGGCGATCGCCCGATATCTAAATTATGTCACGAGTCTAATAATCCAAATCACAGTCCGTATAATAAAGTCCGTCAAGTATATAAATTCCCAATATATATATATATATATATATATATATATATATATATATATATATATATATATATATATATATATATAAAATCCGTTTTGAGTCCGATAGTCCATCAAGTGTCCATTATGTCCAATTTATATCTAATACAAGTCCAATAAGTAGCCCAATAATGTTCAATCCAATAGTCTTAGTCCGATATCAATTAGTCCATTACGATATATAAATGATTAGTCCACTAACAAGTTTTAAGCCCGATATAGTTTACAGCACTTAAGCCCAATAATAGTATACCATTCGGCCCATTAACAATAACCAAGCTCGGCCCATTTTAAAACCAAATGACCCTTAATGTTGATATGGTGGGCTTCGGTCCAATCCAATTTTTATGACAGAATCCACAATAAGTCAAATATGAATTTCAACACTTTTACCAATAGCAGTTATAGAAATTATAAGTCATCAAGGAAAAAGTAGTTTAAGAAGCAATTTAGGATAGGCAATAAGTTGTTCATAATAAGTAGTCAAGTCGACACTACAATAAGCCACCAAAAGTAGGCTTAACCGAAACACAAACAAACATCCTCTTATTAGTTTTATTCACCGAGACCCAGATTGAACCCACTAAGCATTTATAAGAGTCTAACAAGCACATCAACAAGCTGTGACTAATCAACATAAACTAAAACCAAACCCCATGGGTTTTGAACTCGAGACCCATTTGGGTTCACTCCTCTTTGTCGTGACCAACAAACAAACCAACAAACAATCACCCCTTGGGTGTCCTGCTTTCGCCGAGAGCAACAAACACCCCTCATGGGTCATTGATGTGATCCAAGTTCCAAGACAAACACACGCACCCTTGTGGGCATCATTCTTGAACCGAAACCAACAAACCAAGCGCACCCTTTGGGATGGCTGTGTCACGAACCCAAACAAAACAAACACACTCCTGGTGGTGTGATTTTAAGCCGAACCCAATCACAAAACCACACAAGCCATAAGCCACGAAAATAACTAATAAAAATAAGCCAAAACAAATCCCCCTTCGGGTTTATCTACTGACCCGAGTGTAGAGACAACAACCATCACAACGACAACCCATTCTTGGGGCTGTCGTGGCTCGGACCAAACCAAACCCACACCCTCTTGGGGGTGGGCTGTTAGCATCCGAGAAACAAACCAAGACACACCTCTCTTGGGTTGTTGTTTTTTAGCCGAATCACATAACAAATTAAAATAGGCCATAAATCAAATAAACTTATCTAAACTAAACCGAGACCGAATTGGGTTTTATACCCAACCCGAGTCAAAACTAGTCAATCAAACACCACTTTAATGATTAACACCACACGAATCTGATTATTAAACATCTTTATTATAGTTTTAATTCCACGAAAACTTTGATTATGATTTGATAATCAGTTTTGAAATAAAAAGAGAATGACGAGATGGATTGTGTGATGACTTACAACTTATCGAAAAGAAGAAGTGCCATGAGGTGGTGGAGATTGCGGCACACGATTCAAACAAACCTCAGTCACAACCTAACGCTACTGATGTGTCAATTATAGATCAAGGGAGAAATCACAAAAGGTAAATAATGTGAAAACCCCGAGTTCGTTGTCCCGATGAAAATTGAATGGAATTGTGATTCAGGTTCGTGAATCGTGCAGTGAATGGTGAATAAAAGTGAGTGATAATGATTTTTAAACTAAAATGATGAAACATAAACTAAAAACAGTAAATAAGGCAAGGGAAAATTCTATTCTAAGGCAAACGTAAGGGAAATCCTAAAAACGCGCGAATAAATCAAAAACTACGTACGAGCGCAAAATAAAAAGTGAATTTGAAGCACTACTAATCCTACGGGCATGAAAATAATTTTCCTAAATTCTAAATGATAAAAGAAATTTTTAGGAAAAAGAATTATATTTTTTTAATTTTTATTTTATTTTTTATGAATTAAAATCTAAATGAAACTAATTAAATGATTTAAAAATAGTAAACTACTTTGGAAAATTATGAAACTTTGCAGAAAAATCTTAAATGATATTTAGAAACTACGAAAAATAAAATTGGAATTTTGCTAACCCTAATAAGCAATTTGGGCTAAAAAGCAGTTTTTGAAAAAGCTCAAAAATAAGCTAAAAAGCACCAAAAATTATCAAAAGCACAAATATAGTAAAACACACTACCACAAGCTTAAAACAACTTAAAAAAAACAGAAAAGCTCACAGAATAAGCCCCAAAAGCACTATTGCAACTGCAAATTGGGACAGAAACAATGGCTAAACAGCCAACTTTAAGCTACTCTAGAAGCTAATCAAAAGCTAATCAGGAGAAACTAAAAGCAAATCCTAGAAGCTAGAACTACTGACTACTTGCAAACTGAAAAGCTCCAATTTTAACAACCAATTGCTTGTTCAAATCAGGCCTAGATCAGATGCTCATAAGCATAAAAACTGACTGTAGGCTAAGAACAGTCCTAGGGGGCTATTTGCAGACCAAATTAAGCTAATCGAATAAGCTTCTAAGTGAAATCCAAGTTCAGATCCAAAAAGCTAGTACTACAAGCTACTAACAAAACCAAGAATCATGCAAAGAGCTCAGGGAGATAAGCAGATAAAAGGCAAGTAAAAAGACTGAGATCAGCAAGCATTTGCAGATCTTCACATGCTTTCTGAGGCAGCAGAATCGGTTTTTTTTGCGCTTAACTTTTTTGTTACTAAATGAAACTATGCCAAAACTTGAATTATCACTTTAACCTTTGACTTGAACACAAAAATGACAAAATCTTTCACCCAACAAGCTCAGCTTATGTTGAAGCTTATCAAGGCAGTTTATGATCTAGATTTGCACCTAATGACTCAAAAACCTCAACTTAGTTCTATTTGCTTAAAATCTGATGTAAACAGCTTCTAAAATCCTTAACAAGCTCAAACAAAACTCATACTATAGCACTAGAACAGTAGAAGCCAGATTAATCACAAAGCATGATCTTAAACCAAACACCTCTTTCAGAACTGATCTTCCTAATTTACATTATACCTAGCTAATTTAAGCTATGATTTATTCTATATTATGATAATCTAAGCTATTAATAATCTAAAAAATCAGAAATAAGTGACAAATAAGCTAGAAATTAAACTGATCACTAATAAGCAGAAAATAAGCTTGAAAGGAAATTTGGTACTCACAAATTTTCCTGCTGATTTTTGAATGATCTCAGAAGCTACAAACTACCCAGGCTTATCCAATAAGCCAAAATAATACCCAAATAAGCTGATGAGATCAGCTTATTTCTTCCACAGCTTATGTTGACCACAGTGGACTTTATGTTGACTTTTTGTAATTTTGTTTAAAACAGAAGTAAACTAGAGTATCTCACAACAAACTAATAATGAAGCTAGAATGAGCTTATAGAAACTAAATGAAAGCTAAAAACAGATTTTGAATAAATGCTTAAAAGGTAAATTCAACAAGGTGTTTAAATTGAAAAAGTAAATTACATTAATAAAACTGAGATTACAAGACTGAAATTGAAATTACAGCTGAAATGTAAATGATTACACTAAGAAAAGCAGTAAATTTTACAAGAAAATAAAGTGGTAACAATTTTCTAAAACATAAAAATTGGACAACCATTGCTCATGAGGAGAGCTCTCTATTTATAGCCGAAGGGTGAAGGTTCTGGGCTGCCACATCATCAATCCGTGCCTCTTGATTCATTATCAACCCTAAGATCAATCCCCCAATCATCATAGCCGTTTGATCAAAATCCATGAGGTGTCACATCCAATAGCATGCTGCCACGTAGCCCATTCGTGTGCTTCTGTGCTTCTCTGACACTCTGGCACCTTATGAATGGACAATCATACCCTTAATTGTGGTAATTTTGTACGGTTAAATCTAGGGTTCATGGGGGAATAGTAATTTTTCTGGGTTAAGGGAGAATTGGGCGCGGGTTGTTTTTATTTACTGTAGAAACTCTATAAAATAATACACTTGGGACCACCAAAATTTATTAATTAAAAGAGTTATTAATTAATCGATAAATTAATAATTATTAATTTATATATTAATTAATATTTTATTAATTTATAGTAGAATACTTAGTTTACAAACACCTTTCAAGCTTCCACTTAATTATTGTATACAATGCATGTATATCAAATGAACGGCCCAATTTGAAAGAAAACTTCAATCTCCCACCTTATTATGCTTCTTGTGTTCAATGTATCACTTTATGGACATTAAAAATATTTTCTATATAAATACAAGATCAAAATAGGTTAACACAAACAAATCATACACACAACATGGCTTCCCATCTTAAAGGTGTGAAAAAAACAACAATGACAGACAAGATTCGAAGAGCATTATGCAAGCACAACAAGGATAATCCAAGTCTCACTCAAAAGCAATTGCACAGTTGTTGACTGATGAAGAAATTATTGAAAGCGTTATTGGAATTAATAAAGATGATATCGATGAAGAAGATGATGAAAGTTCTACAATGGAGCCCCCTTCGCGAAACGAAGCTATTAAAGTGGCAATCACATTGAACAATTTCTTGTTGAGCTATGAGAAAACAACACCAGAAGTTCTTACCATGCTAAGGAAAATTAGAGACGAGATTCAAGGGGAAATTGATTTCAACAAAAAACAAAAGACAATTGAGTCATTTTTCAAGAAACCTTCATAAATCATTCATGTAATATGCTATATATAAGGAATTATTAATTTATATTTTATATGGGGTCTAAAGAAATTATCAAAAATGTATTATCTTATAATTTTAGCGAATTATTAATTTAGCACCCTATCCCCGAGTCGGGACCGGCAAAAAATATTATCTTAGAGAGTTTATTAAATAATCGAGTATTAATTTATCGAGTTTCTACTGTATATTATTTTGACTTGGTTTTATTATTTTGACCGGGTATAGTAAGGTGGGTCGGGTCATGGGTTAGGATAGTGGACTAGGCTTGGGTAAAGGTGTGTGGGCTGGTGGGTAATGGTTATGGATTGGGTTAAGTGAAATCCAGGTATTAGTTTTGATAGATTAAGGATTTGTGTAATAATGAAATAATAAGGACCATTTTTGTATTTTTAGAATTTTCAGGGATTGATTTTGCCAATTTTACAAATTTGAGCCAAGGGTTATTCTTGTCATTTGGTGAGACTCTGAGGGCTGACTTTGACTTTTGAGCATAAAATTCTTTCCCGGCTTCGGCTTTTGACCTTTTCCAAATCTCGTGCTCGTTTTCCTGGTTTTTCTGGATCTTTTGTCATTTTTTGTTTATCCGTTGCCTGCACAAATATAAACACAAAAACACAATATCTCTTGGCATTTTGGTCAGTTTTTGGTCTATTTGGGTCCGGTTTTGGTCAAGAAAAAGGTATGTGTTTAGGCAAATACCAAAATTCCCCCAGACTAAGATATTGCTGTGTCCTCACGCAATGTTATGAAAATACGTTTTTGAAACCAAAAATTTCCAATCTCTTTGTACTAACTTTGAGAAGTAGCAAAATTTTCAAAAGAGATTAAGAAATCTTAAGTTCTAAAAACTCTCCGATTTTCCTTTTTATTCTATTTTTGTATTTTCTTATGTGACCATGTGACGGTTTTGTTGACAATCATTATTGATCAATAACTTTTAGGGTCTTCGAGTAGGAAACACGACTCAAAGGAAGTGACCATATGGATAAAATTCGTCGTCCCTGATTTTTCACGAGTCCCCAAGCCAAGCTTAAAAACGAAATCATTGTTATTTACAAGTTAGATTGCCGACACTACCCATAAAATTTAATTGTGTAATTACTTCTCGTTCCCAAATTCCTATTTTCCTCTAT
Organism: Artemisia tridentata subsp. tridentata; assembly: GCA_021014915.2. Lineage (NCBI taxonomy): Eukaryota > Viridiplantae > Streptophyta > Magnoliopsida > Asterales > Asteraceae > Artemisia > Artemisia tridentata. The sequence goes on from CP139505.1 coordinate 147,157,813, forward strand.
TTATTTTATTTTTGGTGAGAAATGAATTTCTTCATACTCTCGTTTCGATAAGTTTTAGTCCGATAAAGATACCTAGTTTAGACGCTAAGTAGTTTCCAAACCTTCCCTTGAAAATCGTCGCATACAAAAATGAGGTCCACATCAAGGTATCTGATTTAACACGATTTTGAGGATATCCCTTTTATATACGACTGAAACAACTCATCTACGAGTCCAGAGACAGAAGCTTTTATTAGGATACCCCCGGAGTCGAAATTTGGCATTTTTTTTAACATTATTAAGCACATATTATTATTCCTCGGCCTTTTAAACAACCTAGACAACGGCAGCGAACCGTCAAGAATCGGGAGTCTTATTTTGACCTTGGATATTTTTCCTCTGCCTTTTTGAAGTCTGAGTCAACGGGAGCGAACCGTCAGGAAACAGAAAACTTTTATCGGCTTTGGATTATTATTATTATTATTATTATTATTATTATTATTATTATTATTATTATTATTATTATTATTATTATTATTATTATTATTATTATTATTCATTATTCATTATATATTTTGCCAAATCCCGAGTCCTACGGCTTTTATAGCAATAGAGACAATAGCACGTACTATCAGGAATCAGTTGCCTATTACACCGTAACACTGACAGTACCTTGATGTGTACCCAACTTTCATAAGCAAGGATTTTCTAAGGAAGGAGTAAAATCTAATTATCGCCAAAACCAAAATACCTTTAATTATTCCTAGATTACTATTATTGGGTGAAACAAGCTTATGGGAACAAAAAGCCACAATTAACTTCGATGAGCTCTAAAGAGATCCAACTACTCCACGTTTAGCAATCTAACTTATAAACAACTCTATCATTTCTCGTTCTTCGCAAATTTAAAATCTTAAATAATAAGATCCGCGAATGCTTAGCCAAATAATCAAGCCACGCATATATAAAGTCGATACGGGAACTTGCAAACTCTTAAAAAGAATTCGCATTTTATAGCTCCTTGTGTAAAAGACTAGCACGAGCTTATAGATTATAAATGGTTAAGGGAACAAGCTAGGGCTCAACACGTCCGATCAAGTCAGAATTTTATTCCTACTCTCACCAGCGGAAAGTCAACAAAATTGTCAAAATTTATTATATTTTTGCACAAAAATTTTAAAATTTTCTCATTTTTTTTTTTTTTTTTTTTTTTTTTTTTTATTTTTCAATTTTGGAGGAAAAAACGGGGTTGCGAGAGTAAATGGCAAAAAATGCAAGGCAAAAATCAAATCGAAAGATTACCCCCCCCCCCCCCCCCCAGACTAAAACGAGACATTGTCCTCAATGTCTTAAAGGTAAGGGTTTTCCTACATAAATCTAAGGCCGTTTATTAATTATGCCAAAGATAAATGTAAAACGATAAGATTAAGGATATCGGATGAGCAACGAATGATGAAACTCGAGTGGAGAGAAGCAAACCACAAGCACGAGAGTCTTCATAATTCGGGCAAATCCTGGACATACACAAACAACCAAGAAACACAAGATATGGAAGAGGTAGCCCTCCTCACTTCACTTATTAGAAAATAGATAAGAAGATAGATGGATAAGCATGGGGTGCCTCCCACGAAGCGCTTGTTTTTTATCGAGTCGTATAGCTTAGACTCGCCCCGAATTTAATTGTCCTTGGGGGAGAATGTGGAAGAGATAATCTCCATCGAACTTTCATTTAAGATGTTTGGATAAACATTGAAGCATATGAAAGTTCCACTCCGACGAGATACCCACGGCTTAAAAGAATGAGAGATGCCGGGGTCAAATATGGCGTCTTCACTCTCGAAGGAGTGAATGAGAGGAGAAGTCACCGGGTAGGTGAAGAAAGGGAGAAGGATCTTAATCACAATGAAGATCCATTCTTCATCCTCAAAATTACCATTTTCCTTATTTTGAATATCATCATTGAAGCTCTTATGGTCATAATTAACAAAGACCTCGTGCGGGAGGGTCGGGAGGATATCATCGACAAATGAACTCTCATGATAGAGTACATTTCCCCCCGGGTCAGGATCTTCCTCAGAATCATAGAAATCATACTCCGGTGGAGATATGATATGATCCTTATGAAGTACGTCATCGAGCTTGGGCTCTGGAAGGATATACGGAGGTGGGTCATGTGCTGTACTTTGTATGCTAGAAGTTTGCACCTCGTCCATTATTGTCTCCGTATCTGACTCATCACTATCTTTGTTATGAATATCAAAAATTTGATTGTCTGAAATTAGGGTAAATTCCGAATCAAAATCAAACAAAGGATTAGTGATAGTCATACTGAAAGTTTGTGAAGTAGAATCAGAAAGATCGAAGGGTACCTCGGATACCCTTGGGATTGGAACAAGGTCATCAACATCCTTAAGAGGATTGATTTCGACTTCCTTGTCTCCCATTAAAAAGGTATCTGAAGGGTCTTCAATAAGCGGATTGATCTCTGAATTCTCTTCATCCTCCTCATCACTCTCCTCAAAATATGACAAGTCAATGGGAGGATTTTGTTTTCTTCGAATCAACTCCTTAAGATTGTTTATTTCAGTTTGAATGTACATGTTGACTTCATTTTGAGCAATCATATGTTTAGTCATCAATTCAACTCTAGTAGTTAACAACCTTTGAAGAAGAAGGTCCTGAGGGGTTGTGTATTGGGAAGGTTGGTCAAAACCGGATGAGTCATGATTGTCATATGGAATATACTCATAGGGCATGTTCTCGGTTTGACAATCAGAGCCATAAGGGGGACCTCCGCAATACTCACAACAGTATGATTGTTGTGACTGATTCGGTGAATTATATGGATAATGGTCATACCCGAAGTTTTGATTACATGGAACTTGTTCATAGACAAACATGTTCCCTGTTTGACAATCAAAACCCGGGTGAGGACTACCTCCACAAGACTCACAAGAGTATGTCTCCATCTGGTGTTGTGGGGGCTGGTTGAAAAAGTCGGTTGTTTCATGGTAGGAATAAGGATTTTGGTCATAGACAAACCCGTTTCCCGATTCCACAATGCTACAACCGGGACAATTCCCGCCATTTGGAGGACCTCCACACCATTGGCAACCATAATGGTAAGATGAAGACATAGAGAAGAAGAATTAAACGGATAGAGGGTGAGATAAAGAATTATACGGATAAGAGGAATAAGAAGAATATTTTTGGACTTTTAAATTTTAGAAACATTGAAAATCACAAAAGAAAAAGGAAAAATAATTTTTGAAAAGAAAATCTTTTTGGATTTTTAGAAAAATATTCACAAAGAAAACGATAACTTCCCGGGAGAAGGGTCTTCAAAACACGAATCGAAAAACAGAATCACGAACTCACTTCAACCTTCCCCGGCAGCGGCGCCAAAAATTTGATGAGTGTCAAATTATAGATCAAGGGAGAAATCACAAAAGGTAAATAATGTGGAAACCCCGAGTTCGTTGTCCCGATGAAAGTTGAAGGGAATTGTGATTCAGGTTCGTGAATCGTGCAGTGAATGGTGAATAAAAGTGAGTGATAATGATTTTTAAACTAAAATGATGAAACATAAACTAAAAACAGTAAATAAGGCAAGGAAAAATTTTATTCTAAGGCAAACGTAAGGGAAATCCTAAAAACACGCGAATAAATCAAAAACTACGTACGAGCGCAAAATAAAAAGTGAATTTGAAGCACTACTAATCCTACGGGCATGAAAATAATTTTCCTACATTCTAAATGATAAAAGAAATTTTTAGGAAAAAGAATTATATTTTTTTGATTTTTATTTTATTTTTTATGAATTAAAATCTAAATGAAATTAATTAAATGATTTAAAAATAGTAAACTACTTTGGAAAATTATGAAACTTTGCAGAAAAATCTTAAATGATATTTAGAAACTATGAAAAATAAAATTGGAACTTTGCTAACCCTAATAAGCAGTTTGGGCTAAAAAGCAGTTTTTGAAAAAGCTCAAAAATAAGCTAAAAAGCACCAAAAATTATCAAAAGCTCAAATATAGTAAAACACACTACCACAAGCTTAAAACAACTTAAAAAAAATAGAAAAGCTCACAGAATAAGCCCCAAAAGCACTATTGCAGCTGCAAATTGGGACAGAAACAATGGCTAAACAGCCAACTTTAAGCTACTCTAGAAGCTAATCAAAAGCTAATCAGGAGAAACTAAAAGTTGATCCTAGAAGCTAGAACTACTGACTACTTGCAAACTGAAAAGCTCCAATTTTAACAACCAATTGCTTATTCAAATCAGGCCTAGATCATATGCTCATAAGCATAAAAACTGACTGCAGGCTAAGAACAGTCCTAGGGGGCTATTTGCAGACCAAATTAAGCTAATCGAATAAGCTTCTAAGTGAAATCCAAGTTCAGATCCAAAAAGCTAGTACTACAAGCTACTAACAAAACCAAGAATCATGCAAAGAGCTCAGTGAGATAAGCAGATAAAAGGCAAGTAAAAAGACTGAGATCAGCAAGCATTTGCAGATCTGCACATGCTTTCTGAGGCAGCAGAATTGGTTTTTTTTTGCGCTTAACTTTTTTGTTACTAAATGAAACTATGCCAAAACTTGAATTATCACTTTAACCTTTGACTTGAACACAAAAATGCCAAAATCTTTCACCCAACAAGCTCAGCTTATGTTGAAGCTTATCAAGGCAGTTTATGATCTAGATTTGCACCTAATGACTCAAAAACCTCAACTTAGTTCTATTTGCTTAAAATATGATGTAAACAGCTTCTAAAATCCTTAACAAGCTCAAACAAAACTCATACTATAGCACTAGAACAGTAGAAGCCAGATTAATCACAAAGCATGATCTTAAACCAAACACCTCTTTCAGAACTGATCTTCCTAATTTACACTATACCTAGCTAATTTAAGCTATGATTTATTCTATATTATGATAATCTAAGCTATTAATAATCTAAAAAATCAGAAATAAGTGACAAATAAGCTAGAAATTAAACTGATCACTAATAAGCAGAAAATAAGCTTGAAAGGAAATTTGGTACTCACAAATTTTCCTGCTGATTTTTGAATGATCTCAGAAGCTACAAACTACCCAGGCTTATCCAATAAGCCAAAATAATACCCAAATAAGCTGATGAGATCAGCTTATTTCTTCCACAGCTTATGTTGACCACAGTGGACTTTATGTTAAACTTTTGTAATTTCGTTTAAAACAGAAGTAAACTAGAGTATCTCACAACAAACTAATAATGAAGCTAGAATGAGCTTATAGAAACTAAATGAAAGCTAAAAACAGATTTTGAATAAATGCTTAAAAGGTAAATTCAACAAGGTGTTTAAATTGAAAAAGTAAATTACATTAATAAAACTGAGATTACAAGACTGAAATTGAAATTACAGCTGAAATGTAAATGATTACACTAAGAAAAGCAGTAAATTTTACAAGAAAATAAAGTGGTAACAATTTTCTAAAACATAAAAATTGGACAACCATTGCTCATGAGGAGAGCTCTCTATTTATAGCCGAAGGGTGAAGGTTCTGGGCTGCCACATCATCAATCCGTGCCTCTTGATTCATTATCAACCCTAAGATCAATCCCCCAATCATCATAGCCGTTTGATCAAAATCCATGAGGTGTCACATCCAATAGCATGCTGCCACGTAGCCCATTCGTGTGCTTCTGTGCTTCTCTGACACTCTGGCACCTTATGAATGGACAATCATACCCTTAATTGTGGTAATTTTGTACGGTTAAATCTAGGGTTCATGGGGGAATAGTAATTTTTCTGGGTTAAGGGAGAATTGGGCGCGGGTTGTTTTTATTTATATTATTTTGACTGGGTATAGTAAGGTGGGTCGGGTCATGGGTTAGGATAGTGGACTGGGCTTGGGTAAAGGTGTGTGGGCTGGTGGGTAATGGTTATGGATTGGGTTAAGTGAAATCCGGGTATTAGTTTTGATAGATTAAGGATTTGTGTAATAATGAAATAATAAGGACCATTTTTGTATTTTCAGAATTTTTAGGGACTGATTTTGCCAATTTTCCAAATTTGATCCAAGGGTTATTCTTGTCATTTGGTGAGACTCTAAGGGCTGACTTTGACTTTTGAGCATAAAATTCTTTCCCGACTTCGGCTTTTGACCTTTTCCAAATCTCGTGCTCGTTTTCCCGGTTTTTCTGGATCTTTTGTCATTTTTCGTTTATCCGTTGCCTGCACAAATATAAACACAAAAACACAATATCTCTTGGTATTTTGGTCAGTTTTTGGTCTATTTGGGTCCGGTTTTGGTCAAGAAAAAGGTATGTGTTTAAGCACATACCGCTACCTTTATCAAAACCATAGCACCCTCTTGTCTTGGTGATGAGGGTGGCGGCTGTGCTCGATGGTGATGGTGGTGCCGTATGCTAGAGAGAGAGGGGAGAGATGGAGATGATTATTAGAGAGTGAGAAAGATAGGATATGAAATCTGATCTATCTACAAGAAGATAAGAAGATAAAAAGTAGAGGGGCGGTGGTGGTGTTAAATGAATATATAATTTTTATTTATTTTATGCCCCGTGTAATTCATGTCCCGTTGAGTTAGAATGTAAACTCGATACCTCGAATTGGTAATTGCGAGAAATATATTTCTGTGAGTGTTCTTATAAAAATAATATAAAAACAAAGTTATTGGCTTCGAATAATAATTATCGAATTTAAACTATTACTAATGCGGTGTCGGTACGCAGGAAACGCAATATACCCTCTTGTTAAATAGACAAAGGTGAACGTAAACGTTCAGAGAGTAACAATTCGAATCAGAGCGAATTATTTAACTTGGGAAGTTACCGGTTAACTACCGATTACAGTATTTGCTTCCGGAATCCCTTGGGGATGCCTTGGCCGGTCGTGTTTGGGCTAGGGTAACCCAATCTATAGCCAACTTGTTCTCCAAGATTATCACTCTATAAATACAAGGTTAGGGGTTATTCATTCTTTACTTCTTGTGCAATAGCTATAACCCTAAAACATTTTCTTCTTCTCTTTTGTTTTGGTCGATCGAACATAAACCCTAACAAGGGTCGATCGATTGTTTTTTAAGCAAAACAATCTTTGTGTTTTCAAGATCTAGCAATCTCTTTAATTCGGTTATAGTATGTATGTACAAGATTGTGGTATTAACTCATTATAGTTAATAATGTTGGACTGAGATACAAAACGGTAAAGAGTATATCGTTAATCTATTCTTGATATTAAAGAAGATGAATTGAAGTTTGATTTTTGTTGTGCTAGAATCAAAAGGTACGTTCACTTTATGTTTCAGTTAATTCTTGTCATGATTATTAAATTTAACACTATGATGTTACTGTGACGCATCATCCATCCGTCGTACATGTCTACTAACTGCTAATGCAAACCTGAATCAGACTTGTTTCTTTTAATGTCATCCGTGAGTTGTTTTTGTGAATTACACACTTGACTAAAATCATTTGTACATCTCATCTAAATAACTTTAACAAAGTTGAATCTTTCGAATTCATGATAAGATGGTCAATGAACATATATATAATATATATATATATATATATATATATATATATATATATATATATATATATATATATATATATATATATATATATATATATATATATTTTACCATTCAAAAATAATATATATAATACAAAACAAGGATTTACATCAAGGTGGTAGGTAAGCGGGCAACAAGCTGCGCCGCCACCCCTTTCTGGATAGCAAACCCTATTCTACTGAAAACATATTCGTGACCATTCGGAGCCGATACATTGCTGCGAACAACCTTATGAACCCGATCCAAGAAACGCACAGCTTCAGGGGCTAAGGAACCAAAAGTGTCAAATGCAAAAGGAACAAACACGTGTTGATTCTCGGAGCAGGCTTTATCATGTTTGTCCACTTTCTTCATCTCAGCCTTCATAACAGCTTGCCCAGCCGTAAACCCATTACCTCGAAGGTCCACAAGGGGGACACACCAGTGAGGTCCACACAAGCATGTTTCCCCCTTACCCATCCAAAAATCAAAACATCAGCGGGCCGCAGGGAGGACCTCCCCTCAGTAGGGTCTCTAAGGAAATTTACTGGAGCTTCCTTTTTCGCCGAAATCTCAGCCCTCCGAAGGACATCAAACAACACATCCCGCACCAAGTCGTGACGGTACTTAAACCCGGGAAGCTCTTTTGGAAGAAATAGATCGGGGACCGTCAACACTATGGTGAATATTAACGAGGAGGAAGATGCCTTTTGTTTAGATGGTTTTTAGTCAAACTAATACATTACACATTGATGTCATGACAGAAATGGTATTGTAATTTGTATATTGTGTTCGGTGAACTATTTACGTGTCTGACCTCAAATTGAACGACGGAGTTAACGATCCAGGCATGTTAATCGAAGTTAAAATTATTGATAATAAGATTTGAGGATGTTTGGGCTGTTTAACTACAATTGACTTTAACGAGAATGGCGCCGGGCCGCCGCGTTGCTGGCGGGTCTATTTTTTTTCCCGTTGTTTTTTTTTGGGCGAGCCGATTTTGTAGAAATAAAGTAGAATAAATTTTTCTTTGATCTATTCAAAACGACCTCGGTATATGTTTAATAATAATCTTAAAACATATAATGAACGGTATGCATTTAGTACCTTGCCAACTCTCTAGGCCACTTTCATCCGCTACAAAATAACAAAATCCAAACAGGGTCTAACTGTAAACCCACATGCGCTTCACATGCTCATCAGGTAAGCTTTCTAACGCTTGCAGTGAATGGCCTGAAAAAAGCAACCTTGAAGAATCCCTTTGTAATTTAAATTTATTGTTGGGATCAAATAGCAAGGCTTCCTCATATGTTCTAAAAGCAGATTTAGGTTCTTTTTTTCTTCTTATACGCCTCTCCTAAGTTTTTCGAAGCCGTGACATACTCTCTGCTGAATCTTAACAGCAGCTTCAAGATGAGATATTCCGTTAATGTCACTGCAAAGGAGTAATAACACGTGGCCGGTTCCGCTGTGACGGTCAAACACCTGCATTAAACACATTAAAGAATGGTAATCATATATACAGCTTCTTTTGAAGCGACAACAGTATTTGGTATCCCTTTTTTAACCATTTTCTTCTCAATTTCAGCATATTCATCTAAAAGAATTGTAAAATGGTCTAATATACTATGGAATTTGCTCCATAGAAATAATATCCCACCTAAAAAAAATGAACAAAAAAGCAAGAAATTTACCTACTTACCCAGCTTGAGGGTCTCTTACAATTTTGCTCATAACATTGACACAGTTCCTAAATCCCATAAAAATCAGATGTCAATGACTCTACCATAATCTCAGGGTCGGTCTTCTGCTTAATGAAATGACAAATATATTAGATCATCATATTTTATGCAGCAAATCAGATAATCGAGGTCTATATCTCACTATAAATTTCAGTCTGTTTATTTCTATATGTCATTGTGTCAGCTTCTCAAGTAGAATTAAATATTCATCCGCATTTTATACAAAATTTTCTTAATCGTATGAGTTTTCCAATCTCAAAATCTTTAGTTTCATCTACAAACCCATTTCCTAATGCCAAAACTCTAATTAGTTAATCTACTAACTACCGCATTTCATTACACGAATTAACACATTCAACTTTGTGGGATTTATCTTGACACACATAAATTACAACAGCCATTGGTACTGAAAGAAACAGACCAACACATCGTCAGGTGAATTAAAACTAAGCAGGTCAATTAAAAAAGTAAGTACAAAGTTACCTTGAGTATGAACACCCTGCCCAGCTCCCAGGACGGGTTTTTTTTTCAGTTATTTACTATTCTGTCGATGATGTTAGATGGTCAGAAAGCGCCAAAGTACAAAAAAATGCATAAAAACAATAGCAACACAACTCTGTACCTAGATCTTTCCACATAAACGCTGGCCATTTGACTTCCAACAATGCGTGCGTAGTTGCCTGCATTAAAAAGGTGCGTGAATTGCGCACGTACTTGCCTGCATTAAAAGAAGAATCAATATTGTAGATGTCTTAATTCAACAGGAAGCCAAATTGCGTGCGTACTTGTTTGCATTGAAAGGGTGCGTCAAGTTATTATGAACGTGCAAACTGCTAGATACATTTTCAGCCAACGTATTAATTCCTGCCAAACTAAGAAAAGACGATACATTAGGTCGCTATGAATAGCTATACGTATTCTGTATAAAAAAATTTACCACGAATAAGACTCGTGCGATGTCTATAGCTCAAAAGATGTCAGTGTCCTTGTGCCACCTTATGCGAGTGTTTGGTGTGTCCTGAAGAACGCCTGCAGCAATAACAAAAAATAATAACACCGGGCCAGGCCCAAACAGGAGCCCCAAAAATTGCCCAAGAAAACGCAAAAGGAAAGACGACGTTGGATTGAGTCACATATCAGTAAGGCCTAAACACTGTCAACGTCATTAAATCCTTTGAAATATCCTACCAATATGAAGTCACAAAGATCGTTGCCTTCAACAACAAATAAAGTTTGAGGCTCAGATAGGGAACAAATCGAGAGTGGATACATCCGGCATGGCTGCAAACCTAATAGGTTGCCCCGCCAAGTTCCGGACAATCTCAACTTCAACCGATCTAATGGTCACTCATCACAGACTCAATGATTTTCTTATACTAATTCTTTCACACACAACCCGCATACCAGAATCTTCCCAAACATTTACACAGACACATACAGTCAAATCAGATCATCAAAACGTGAGCAAAGCAAGCAGCAACAAAGCTAACATTACCAATGGATCAGCACAGCAGACATAAGAAAATACACGCAAGGATCAAGAAAGCACGCTGTCAGCAAACCATGCTATAAGGAGTGACAACATCGCATGTGAGCTCAGGCAGGCAAGGGACCGAAAAAGGATCCGTCCGCCATGGCTGCAAGTGTAGTGACCTGCCACGCCAAGGTGCGAAGAATCTCAGCTTCAACCCCGTCCCGCTTGCAGACTCATCACAGCCTCTTGTAATCAATGGCAACATCATTTTCATGGCGTAAAGCCAATTGGGATCCCAAATCATAAACCTGCAAGTAAATTATTTTCATCAAAAAAGACAGCGACAATTATTATCACTTTTAGATGAATTAAATTTGCAAAATATATGTTGGACAGTATATATTTTGCGCACTTTGGCAACATCCCATAGCTCAGTTGGTGTGAAATAGGTATATAGCAAACATAGTAAGTTAATCCAAACACCTTTGAAGTAAAGAAATTTTGAGTTTATATAATAAAGTTACTTACTGTATTATTTTTATGAAGAGTATCACTTGGTCCAACCGAAAGACCACGACTACTGTTGGAGGTCGGGGAAGTGGGAAGGTTTCTTGATTCTGCATTTGTACCTGGGGAAGTGGGAAGGCTTCTTGATTATGCATTTGTACCTGCAACGACAGACACAGTAGAATTAAGGCTACTCGAACAAACTTTCATATATCGTAGTTAGTGAAGTATCCAATACTACTGCTGCTGAGGCTGCATATATGTACCTGTGCTATTAAGTTGTGGCGTTGATCCATATTTGGCACCAAAAGACATAAGCCTAGCCACAGGTCATATGATTCTATAGCCGCTAGCATGCGGGGAAATATATTTCTATGGCATTTGATGAGTATCTGTTACACCACGTTACAAAGAATTAGTCTAACACAAACTATTATTTACATAGTTAAGAACTTTATAATTTGCTAGCATCATGAATCATTTCAGATCAACTTCAATACTCGAATTATAAACCGATTATAGAATTCAATCATCTACTATTTATCACTTCTCACAATTATACCAACATAAAATTTACATATAAATATATATTAATCAAAAACACCAACATCAAATTTACATACCTTTTTTATTCCAAAAACACCCAAAATTGAAACCCTAACTCTTTGTGTAACTGTTTCCACAAAAAACCCCCTCAAAATCGAAACCCTAACTCTTGTATTTTGATCAACCATAATTGCAGTCGTCAATTAAAAAACTCATAATTGAAACCCTAACTCTTGCGTGCTGATGATCTGATTCAACGCCGTGGATGGCAGCAACAAAGAAACCGTAGGCATCAAAGAACGATTTTAAAGAATAGCAATTAGTCAATCTTTGGTGAATAGTAGACGATGGTCACACATCGAACACCATCTTCGGACGCCGTTGATGGAGGCAACAAAGGTAACGGAGTCATCGCATAAGAATCATCTGGAATATGGTCTATTTGTGTAAGATATGTGTGTTGTGTAAGATTTGTGTAGATTTGTCTAGAACAAACCGTACCGGAACAAATATCCGGCTATTTTTTGGGTCATTGTGACGGATCTGGCTAGTTTTGGACTTTTTGTGATGGATCAGTGGTAGCCCAAAAGTTTTGGCGGGAAACCCACATGTGAAACGGCACCATATTGTATGACAATTAAACATATATATAATTCTTAGAGTTATTTTGGTTCATGTTTTAGCGTAAAATTTATCATACACTTTGATCCTACAAAATCTAGCATAAAATTTATCATTGCGTACTTTTCACTATCACCTTATAGTTTTCTAGCAATCATCCATTTTCTCTAGTCTTTTAGTTTGCAAAAATTTTACGAACCTAACGCTTATTTTGGGGAAGTTATTTTGGATTGTCCATAACATTTTTGTTCTGTGTTGTCGAAAAATGACATTTTTCAAGAGTCTGGTTTGAATGGACAAGGTTAGAATTTTTTCCAATTGTTAGGAGAAATGCGTCTGATGTCAGGAACATTTGCTGATATGAAAAATGGTAAGTTAAGAGTGTACATTCACCATGAGGCTTTGGTTTGCAATGCATTGCGGTCTTTATTTTGTTGACTTTGGTTGAACAAAGATAAATAATAATAATAATAATAATAATAATAATAATAATAATAATAATAATAATAATAATAATAATAAATTAAAGATCAATTGAAACAATCATATCTTGTCATTTTTCAATCAAAATGAAAAATATCACTTACATCTTCTTTTTTAAAAGTTAATTATCAAAAAAACCGTTGATCGTTAAGTAACATTAATTATACAATCATGTAGAACATAAAATCATCTTTCATTATAAGGGCACTTCTGTATATTTTCGACAAAATATATAGATTGAAGTTGACCTTTATTGAACTCGCTCTAGTTATAAGGTAGAATATGAACGAATGTTTATAGGTAAGAGTACAAGGTTTGTAGATATGATTAGAATTAAATTTGGATTAGAATTACGATTTTAATTTGATAGAGATTCAAAGAAAAATAAAAAATGAGTAAATTAATGATTATTTTAAATATATATTTGTTTAATAAGTAAGTTGAAATATTATACTATATTTTGAAATAAAAGAATAAAAAAGAGAGAAAAGTATAAGCAAGTATGTGGCTAAGAAATTTAGGTGAAATAAAAAAAGTGAAAATAGGTCTTTGCCTCAGAACCCATCGGTGGAGGCCGGGTTAAGATTGGGTTTAGTAATGACCGCGATTACCACAACAAACTCAATGTCACATTTTCAACACCACCTACATCACTACCAACATCACAACCAACATAATGTAATAAGTAAACCAATATCACCATCAAAACGTAACCCGCTTATACACAAATATACCCTACATCACAACTCAAACATACTTCTCAACCACCAAATTCACAAGTCGACCGATAGACCGACCGAGTTATGCCTTTTCATCACCAAGCACACGTCTAAGGAGGGTATGTATTATAAGAATTACATGTTTATGTAGGGGAACAATGCGTCCTTAACCCTCTACTGCACTTAGTCTAAGATTTTGAAGATAATACATTGTTTCAGTTAAAAGAAAGGATATCAAGCAATTGATTTTAAATAGCTTTAAGTCCAAACTCATTAATATCCACCAACTAAACATGCCCAAAATCTTATTGTTTGGTTTGAGATTTGAGTGTACTCCAACAATGGCTTCTATCTTTGAGTTAGTTAGGGTCTCCTCCAGTATTCAATACACGTTATTTAGAGTTTTAGACCCTCCTTTCATGTAGATCTTAAAAGGAAAACCAAATTTATTTTCGGTCAGTAACAATAATGAAGATCTTATTATATCAATTAGTTCAAAATATCAAACATAACAATTTCGTTACATCAACCATAAAAACAAAACAGTTTATAACAAGATAACAAAAACAATGAGACATCAAAAACGATTGTGCAAGATAACAAAACAATGAGAAATCAAGAACAATCGTTATTTGGTGTACGATATTGGTAATAAACCACATGTTACTTTTATTTTAAACTTTATAATTATATAACGGTCGAGAATAAGATATATATATATATATAAAAAATTAAAAAAAAAAAAAAAAAAAAAAAAAAAAAAAAAAAAAAAAAGACGGTTGATTTACAAAAGATTCTACCACCAATAGGGAAAGATAGTGATGCTAATAACGAAAGTGGAATATTATCGCCTTACACCGACACACTGACGACACAAGAATAAAACATGTCATTAAAATACTGACGACTCACAACAATCAACACCTATTACACCATACCAAACAACTTTACTTTACTATCATTCCTCAAACCCTTACATAAACACACCAACCAAACATACACCCGTTACTTTCATTTTTATTTTTTCTTTTTCATTTTCAGAAATGAAACATGCTTTTAACATTTTATACCAAATCAAGAAACACAAGTGAAGTGAGTGTTTGGTTGAATAAGACATCACATTTTTAGCTTCCCATCGCTGCGGTGGAAGATGGCGACGAAGACTATTGTCACATTTTCTGCTCATAAGATTTTCTTCAAATTCAGAGGTAATTTTACCAACAACTCTTTCTCTAAAACCCATTTTCCAAATTTTCACTCCAATTCTTATTCGTCTTCAAATGTTGATCGTAATACTCAATCTATTTATCAAAAAGTTGCCAATTTGGATGATGCTCTGAACCTGTTCGATCAAATGTCACAGAGCCGACCTTTGCCTTCTGTTGTCAAGTTTACTCAACTGTTGCAATCTCTTACCAAAATGAAGCATTATTCTCATTCACTTCATCTTTTCAAAAAAATGTGTGCCCTTGGTGTTCCTCTTAATGAATACTCGATGAGTATTGCAATCAAATGTTGTTGTCAGTTGTATCGCACCAATGACACTTTTGCAGTCCCAGGCTATTGTTTTAGGCGATCTATTGTACCAAATGCGTACATATTTAGTGCGCTTCTAGATGGACTCATCCTAGAAGATAGGATTCTTGAGGCTGAGATTTTCTTCAAGAAGCTTATTAAACAGAAACTTTGTGAACCCAATGTAGTCACGTACTCCACAATGATTAAAGGGCTTTGCAAGGTAGGGAATAACGTTATTGCCATTCAATTGCTTAGGCTTATGGATGAAAAGGGTTGTAAATCTAATGTTGTGACATATAACACCATCATTGATAGTCTTTGCAAGGACAAAATGATTGATGATGCTTTCAAACTCTTCAAACAAATGGTTTTCCAAAAAGGCATCTCACCCGATGACATCACTTACAGCTCTTTGATTGATGGCCTTTGTAACTTAGGTCGTTGGGATGAAGCCTCTAAGATGCTTCAAGAAATGTTGGATGTTGGGATCTCTCCAAATGTGCAAACCTTCAATATATTAGTTGATGCATTTTGTAAAGAAGGTAAAGTAGACGAAGCAGAGGATGTAATTGACTTCATGATTGAAAAAGGTATTGTTCCAAACATAGTGACATACAATACACTTATACATGGTTACTGTTTGCGTGGTGAAATGAGCAAAGCAAAAACAATTTTTGATTCAATGGTGTTTAGAGGTCTTGTCCCTGATGTTGTTACATATAACACCATCATTGATAGTCTTTGCGAGGACAAAATGATTGATGATGCTTTCAAACTCTTTAAAGAAATGGTTTTCCAAGAAGGCATCTCACCCAATGTCATCACTTACAGTTCTTTGATTGATGGCCTTTGTAACTTAGGTCGTTGGGATGAAGCCTCTAAGATGCTTCAAGAAATGTTGGATGTTGGGATCTCTCCAAATGTGCAAACCTTCAATATATTAGTTGATGCATTTTGTAAAAAAGGTAAAGTAGACGAAGCAGAGGATGTCATTGACTTCATGATTGAAAAAGGTATTGTTCCAAACATAGTGACATACAATACACTTATACATGGTTACTGTTTGCGTGGTGAAATGAGCAAAGCAAAGACAATTTTTGATACAATGGTGTTTAGAGGTCTTGTCCCTGATGTTGTTACATATAACAGTTTATTGAATGGATATTGCAAGAGTTTGAAAATAGATGAGGCGATGGATCTCTTTACTGAAATAACCAGAAAAGGTTTGAAACACGATGTAGTCACTTACAGTACCATGATACAAGGATTGTTTCAGGTTGGTCGATGTAGAGCTGCACGCCAACTTTTTGATGAGATGCTTGCAAAAGGAATAATTCCAAACGAATGCACATTTGGAATTATTTTAGAGGGTCTTTGCAACAACCATCAAATAGAAGAGGCGCTATCTTTGTTTCGTTTAATGGGTAATAGCAAACTAATTTTGGATGTTGTTGTGTATACTATCCTCATAGATGGTGCAAGCAATTGTGGTAAGTTTGATATTGGAAAGGCTCTTTTTCAGGATCTAACTAATAAAGGTTTGCATCCTAATGTTCGAACATACAGTGTGATGATTAGTGGGCTGTGTAGGGAAGGTCTAGTGGGTGATGCAAAAGACTTGTTTCTTAAAATGGAAGACAGTGGTTGCCCGCCAAATAATGTTACTTACCGTGTTCTTCTCCAAGGATATCTAAAGAACAATCACTATGATGATGTAGAGATGCTTTTACATGAAATGGATGAAAGATGTTACTCACTAGATGCTACGACTTTATCAATGTTATTAGATCAAATCGCAGCACGTTCGTTAGATAACCCTTTACTTGAGTTGATTGGTAAGCTTGTGCCAAAAGAATTGATTGAGGGTCCTAATTTTTCACCTAAATAGCAAATCCTGCATTTTGATGGCGAAAGAGGAAATTGTTACCAAAATTTCATTCTGGGCGACCTATTGCTGAATTCATGGATACTAGCTGTTAACTTCTTTAATTTTCTTTTTTGATTATTCAAACATGATTTTTCACTTTTTATCGCATTTATTTGCTTTTAAGAGTTTGATAATGTGGATGCTATACTTCAATCATATGTCTTATCCATGTATTCGACATTAAAATCAGACAATTCAAATATATCTGCTCACAGGATCACCATATTTCTTCTGTTGTAACACTTGGCTGCAAAATGTGGTGCATAATAGTTTTGCAAGTGTTCTGCATAAACCCAGGTCTTTTGTACGGGTAATCACATTAGTTCCCATTATTCATATGGAGCAACTGAATAAAGGGTAAACAATGTTCCTTCAATTCTTTGACTCAGCTTCCAACTTATGTATTGTATGCCTGAGATAACAAAACCATGAGAACTGATCCATAGTCATTCCAGGTGCTATTAGCACCTGCTAGTAGTACTCGTAATCCTTTGATGCTGAGATATCTCTTTACTAATGGTACTCTAATATTATTATTATTATTATTGTTGTTGTTGTTGTTGTTGTTGTAACGACTAAAGAGTTGACTAAATTTGTCAAACGTCAAATTTATCAAAAATACCCCGATACTTCCATTTTCCCAAAAATTTATGATGGTTGTGTTAGAGCATCTCCAATGTATACGCTATTATAGTGTAAAAAGTATTGCTTATTATTATCGTTTCAAAAATATTAAGATACTATACAGTATATAGTATATTTCATAAAAGTAATGGTATGTTTATATTTTACGAATTCATCAGTTATATAAGAAAATCCAACCATGCAATGACTAAACATAGAACTGTAAGTTAAAAATTAGGGTATAAAGTGAAACATTTAAACATTTAGCGCAATGAATAGTATTGCATTATATTTAGACCGGAAGGCAAGGGAGGTGATCCTTTCACCTAGTTGGTAAAGTCACCAGTGACTCCCTTGGCCATCACCACGGTTCACGCATGAAGACCACAAATTGAGAGAAGTAATGGTGAAACTTTCACCTTTCTCTCTCCTTCCTAGTTTATTATTTTTTTATTTTGTTTGTGAGTGTGTGTGAGATATTTAGTGGGGTATATTTTTATAAAATTTGGTATTTTAATGAAAGGTGAAGTGAAGCATGCCTTGCCCACTAAAAAGTGAATGAGAGTGAGGAGAAGTGAGAGGAGAGAAAAAACTGACGTGGCGCTGAGGTGCAAGGTGAACTTGTGTGCACCTTGCCATCTAGCCTTAGGCTGCTTGGCAAGGTAAGCTAACTTTCACCATACACATCAGCGCCACGTCAGCTTTCTCTCTCCTCTCACTCCCCTTCACCTCACTTCACCATTTACTCGTCAAGAGAAACACATCTTCACGTTAACTCCATCCTTCATTAAAATACCCAATTTATACAAATATACCCCACACACACTCACAAACTAAATAAAAAACAATAAAACAAAAGAGAAAGGACCCACCTTATTTAATATATGCAGCATGTTCAAGGCTTCTTTCTTTCTTTGGGCCCATTTCTTTCTTTTTCATTTCGGTGAACTAATCACCATTGTCTGTCTTGGATAATGTGTGTTGCGCGTGGATAATGGTAGAGGGCAAGGAAAAAACGCGTGAGATTCGATTGTGGTGAAGGGTTCACGTACCCTTGCCAAGCAGTCTTAGTGCAATTTGTTCATTACTAAGACCATCTCTAATGTATGCACTATTTGTACTTTTTAAGTTTTTAGCACTAAAATAGTGCAAAATTACAATAAAGCTACTCCGATGTTAGCACTAAGGGCCCGTTTGGTATGAGCCTTTTGCTAAATGGGTTTGGGCCCAAAGTGAAAAATGATGTTTGTTATGTATACACGGGGTTTTAAATTAGTACTCAGACCCTCAAATTTGGGTTTTGGAAAATACTGACCATGAAGCCAGGTTTTAATATTTGTTTTCTCTTAAATTTGTTCTCGCAACTACTTTCGCTCTATTCTATATTTTTTCATCAATTTCTTTTGTCTTTATATGATAAAGTAGGAGCCATAATTAAAAATAATAAAAACTTATCTTTTAATAAATAATTTATAACATTTTCTTTTTAACCTTTTTAATCTTTAAAATATTATATAATCATCTTATTATATTATTTTATCTCTTCAAATCCAAATCCAAATTCGAATCATAATCATAATCCTAATCCTAAACCCATTTACAAACCAAACGGGACCTAAATGTTTGTACTATTTTAGTAACAGTTTTTAAGGCTATCAATAAAAACAGTTTTATTCACCGATGGTTGTAAATAAAGTTTATCATACGAGGAAACATAGACAAAGTAAAAGGTTATTATTAAATGTATAAATAAGTATGCATGAAATGATAGTTTATTTACAACCATTATTTTTCTCCTTAATAAATTCAGGTGTAAACTATGCTAAATTAAAATTCAAATGATAAACTTGTTCAAAAAAAAAAAAAAAAAACTTGTTCAGAAAACGAGTTTAAAAAAATAAGGTTTATTTGATTCAATACCGAAGCTTGAAGAATAGCGGCAAAAGTTTGTATGTATAGATCAAGGCTTAATCCTTTTCATATAAGCAAAACCTTAGTTAGAGGGGAAAAAAAGTGTTTACATGTAGTGATGTAGAATGAAAATTGATTTGTAGATATAAACTTTTTTAAACCAACGTTCAAACCAAACATCACTTAAAATACTGGATAGAGTTCAAAGTCAAATATGGTCATTAAAATTTAAAACCAAACCGATGCAGTCAACAGGAACCAAGATATCTTGTTTTTAATTGCATATTTATTTTTAATTTAAAAGACACAAACATAACATACTTTCTAACACCATTTTATATATATATATCTTTTTTGAAGGGGGTGTTTGTTTAAGCTTAAAATGAGACGGAGGGAGTATATTGCTTATAAGCTTATTTGTTTTTCGGTTTATTTCATAAGCCCAAATTTTTTTGTTTATTTTGAGATTTGTGGGTTTATATAAATTTATTATGATATGATAGAATTATATAAGCCCATAAATCTCAAAATAAGCTGATAATTTGAGGATATAAGCCGAAATCAAATACTGATATATATATAAGCTTAAACAAACAAAAGTGAGTGTTTAGGTTGAAACTGAAACAATTGAATAAACATCAAATTGAGGTTTCATTTTAGGTGACAATGACGAATATGATAAATAATCCCATATATTCTGCTGCTGCTAATGCTTTCTCCAAATTATTCCCTTCAGGTCATTTCCTTAGAAATCCTTCTCCATATTTCCATTTAGGCTTAAGATTAGGTCCTCATAACACATTTTTATCTTCCTTAATTCATTCTTCTTCTTCTTCATCAAATGTTTCCAATTTGGATGATGCTCTGAACATGTTCGATCAAATGTCTCAAACACGACCTTTTCCTTCTATTGTTAAGTTTAATCAGTTGTTGCAAGCTCTTTACAAAATGAAACATTTTTCTCATTCCGTCCATCTTTTTAAACAAATGTGTGCTCTTCATGTTCCTGTTGATGAATTTACTCTAAGTATTGCAATCAAGTGTTGTTGCCGTCTATATCGCACCAATGTTGGCTTTGCGATCCTAGGAGTTTGCTTTAGGCGTGGAATTGCGCCAGATGTGTTCATATATAATCCACTTCTAGATGGACTGGTCCATGAAGATAGGATTCTTGAGGCTGAGATTTTCTTCAAGAAGCTTATTAAGGAGAAAATTTGTGAATCTAATGTAGTTATATACAGCACTATGATTAAGGGGCTTTGCAAGTTCGGAAATAATGTTACTGCCATTGCTTTACTTAGGCTAATGGATGAAAGTGGTTGTAAACCTGGTGTTGTTGCATATAGCACCATTATTGACAGTCTTTGCAAAGACAGAATGATAGATGATGCTTTAGAACTCTTCAAAGAAATGGTTTTCCAAAAACGCATCTCACCAAATGTCATAACTTACAGCTCTTTGATTGATGGCCTTTGTAAGGTAGGTCGTTGGGAGGAAGCCTTTGAGATGCTTCAAGAAATGTTTGATAACGGGATCTCTCCAGACGTGCAGACCTTTAATATATTTGTTGATGCATATAGCAAAGAAGGGAAGATTGGAGAAGCTGAGGATGTCACCAACATCATGCGTAAAAAAGGTATTGTTCCAGATATAGTAACATATAGTTCACTCATAGATGGTTACTGTTTGCGAGGTGAAATAAGCAATGCAAGAGCAATTCTTGATTCAATGGCATCTAGAGGTCTTGTCCCAAATATTGTTGCTTATAGTAGTTTACTGAATGGGTATTGCAAGAGTTTGAAGATAGATGAGGCTATGCATATGTTTCATGAGATTATTAGGAAAGGTCTAAAACCTAATGTAGTTACATACAACACTATGATACAAGGATTGTTCAGGGTTGGGCGTTGTGAAGATGCATGCAAACTCTTTGATGAGATGCATGCTAAAGGTCAAATGCCAGATCAGTTGACTTATGGAGTTATTTTAGAGGGTCTTTCTAACAACCATCAAATGGAAGAGGCACTCTCTTTGTTTCATATAATGGGTGACAGTAAGCTAAATTCACATATTATTGTGTACAATATCCTCCTTGATGGTGCCAGCAAATATGGAAAGCTTGATATAGCGAAGGCTCTTTTCAAGGATCTAACTAATAAAGGCTTGCATCCTAATGCTCGAACTTATAATGCGATGATTGGTGGGCTGTGTAGGAAAGGTCTAGTGGATGATGCAAAAGAGTTGTTTCTTAAAATGGAAGAGAGTGGCTGTCTGCGAAATAATTTTACTTACAATGTTCTTCTTCACGGATATCTAAAGAACAACCACTATGATGATGTAGAGATGCTTTTACATGAAATGGGTATAAGATGTTACAAAATTGATGATTCGACTTTGTCACTGTTACTAAATCGAATTGCAGCTGGGTCATTGAAAAACATTTTGTTTGAGGTGATACACAAGGTTGTGCCAAAAGAATTTATGGATGATCCTCGTTATATCTGCATGGATGGGTATCTGTAAGAGAACCAGAATGTGATTGTGAGGTCAGTTTAGTTTTGAGATGGGCATTCCAAAATGAAGTTATTGTGTGTTGTTGTACTTTGTGTGTTTCTGTGTAGGTATATACGATTCATTCTTATTTGGGTTTTGATAGATTTACTTTATCGGGCTACGCAAAATTGACAAGATTAGAGAACACGTATGATTACCAATATGAAATAGTGAAACGATTGATACTTTATAAACCATAGCCCAGGTTTATTAAAACCGTTTATATGTTGGTGTTCATTGTGGCCATATCTTCTATAATAGGAAACTGTTGAGGTTGTGCATACGCACAAGTCCCACGTTTTTTAAACACATGAAAATTCCGAAGTGAAAGAAAATTGTTGTTCAACAAAGACAACAACTAAAATAATCGTGTATATAACTACTAAAATAATCTTGTATAAAGATTCTTGACACATGTTATTATTTGAATAATGATACTACCGAAATGATACAACCGAAACCCAAAACCGGATTTCCAATATTCCTCTCCACAACCACCCTCTGCATCTTTAGAACCATCTTGATAACCTTCATAGAAGGCTTCGTGATCGCAGCCTCCAAAGGCTTCGTAATCATTCCACAGGCTTCTGTCATTGTAAGCAATTCCAATACGTGACGTTCCAATTGTTCTTAATGACGCTAACCACCGACTACCCAAGTAATCCGTAGTCTATCTCTGCGACCTACACTGACCACCCAAGTAATCCAAGGTCTGCCTCTATGACAATATGACTAGTAGAACCTCTGTTAAGCTTGCACAGCCTTCGCCAGACTTGCAGAGCATAACAACCAGAATACACCATCAACCTCGATCTTAGATGTGACTCTATTACAATGCAATTAACACTGATTATTTTAGGTGTCTATAAGATAAAATTGAATTGGTGATATCAACTAGTTTATCTTGAAGATAAAATTGGATTGGTAATATCAACTAGTTTATCTTGAACTAAACTCACGTGGGTTGTATAATATATCTATGAATCAAATACAAGTAGTTAACACGATATTTTATATGTCAAGGATCGTAAAAGTTGTATTAAATCGCTCGTGATTACATGCATGGTTTAAGTAAAAAGATACGCTATTATCATCATATCATGTCAATTTTATGAAGTATAAACTATAAAAAATAAAGTTTTTTTTTTTTTTTTTTTTTTTTTTTTTTTTTTTTTTCAAAGTTATCAACATAAAAAAACAACAAATTAGCAATGTTAATCCTGTACTAATAAAAATAAAATAAAATACAAGAGTATATTACTTATTGGTCATTTAGGTCATCTCCGATTGCCTCTTACGAGGTAAGTGTACAAATAGTCCCTGATGTTTAGGTTACGTCACGTTGGTGGTTTAGAAAACTACCAGGTGTCAATGAGCTCGGTAAATAAAGGAAAGTTTGGTCTTTTCAATCTAACACATCCAACACCACTTAATGAGCCATACGAAACTTACATATCCATACACTAATCCAAACATTCCATTTACTTAACAAGCTCATTAATGCCCGTTAGTGTTAAAAAGACCAAAATACCCTTTTACTTGTTGGGGGCCGTTCGCCTTTTGAATCAAACAAAGTAAATAGTAGGGTCATCATAGCAAATTTCATTCTAAAGGAAAGTGAAAAACCCACTTTTAGTCAATAAGAGCTCTACTTCCCTCGAAAAACCAACACTGAAATTCAAGCGCAACGCCCGTTAGTCTTTCAATTGTTGGACCACACGAAACCTCAACATGCGGGACTACTGCTTAGTGTGTTAACAGGTCAGGCTGGGCGGGTCCGGGCTCATTTAGGTCGGGTATGTCGGGTTGAGGCTAAAGACACCACACCCGAGCGGACCTTGTTATGCTTTAGGGTTGTGGTCGGGTTCTGACCGGATACTTTTGGTATTTTAGTGTAAAATAGATTGAGTTTAATATGCAAATAAGGGTCGACACTTATTTGGATATTAACTGGACTAACGGGGGTTCCAAGGGGGCGTAGCCCCTTGGTGGGGGTTCGGGGGCAACGCCCCTGAGAGAAGCAGGGTCCAAGGGGCAGAGCCCCTCCTGGAAAATTTTTTATTTGGTATAACATTGCTATGTTAGAAATTCATTAGAATTTGTTTTTTCACCAAATAAAACATATAAAGTTGATGCTCGTTTCTGCTGATATGGTTCCTGCTGATAGCAGATGGTTTCTGCTGATAGCGTGGTTCCTGCTGATAGTGCATGGTTTCTGCTGATGTGGTTTCTGCCGATAGTGTATGGTTCCTGCCGATAGTGCAGTGTTCCTGCTGATTGTGTAGATTCTGCTGATAGTTGGTTACAGTTAATATAACCGTTTTGCAGTTATCAGAACCCAATAACCGACCATATAAAGGGTCTAATATATTCTCTATTTTGATATATAGAAAACAAAAGGCTGATCAACCAATTTTGATCACGTATTACTGCAAACATACAATCATTCACAAACTTGAATCAATTAGATTTTATCCGGTCGTTAATTGGTATACACTCCAATTTAATCGATCTGAAAGCGTACAATTCGTGACTTCTAATTGCTATCAGGATACCAATATCACCCCAATTACCACACATAAACAACACTGACTGGATACTTTTGACACCCCTACTACTACTGGTGCACTTACCTATTCGTACACCTATCTGGCTATCTCAAATTTGGAATATCAGGACTGAGCCAAACATACCTAGAATCAGACGCCATTAAAGAAGAAGGAAAAAAAATACTTTCGTCCCGACATCTAACATCATGGAATGTTGATACATCTGCTGCTATTGTGAGATCATCTAATAAATAAACCACAAGACCTAACTTAACAACACCACTTTGGACAAGGTAGTTGAATGGACTGACATTGCTTACTTTTGCAAGACAGAAACTCAGCATGCTCATACACTCTGTCATCAAGTGTAAGGTCTTAGGTCTGAAACAGATAGACTAATCACATGTGCGTGAAACCGGGCCTAAAGAAGCAACCGTCCAATATGTCAAACACAAGCCTAAGGCTTATAATGGAATATGTATTCAATACACCAAAAAGATATATGAAATTACCAACATTTAAATGTTTAAACTCCCCATACTTGTATCTTTTAATTCTTCATCCTTACAGGTCAATAGATTTGAGGAAACATCCAGTTGCACCAAACCTTGCTGCAAGTCTATAGACAACTATACTAATCATGAGATGTTGTAGCGTCGACAGAGGATTCAAAGACTATTTTAGCTCCAGGGGAGGCTAGGTGTTGCTTCAACTCTGTAATAAATTTCCTCTCCCCATCATCACCGCCAAACATTTCCGATGATTTGGGAATAATAACCATCTTCTTTAGCGACGGTGAACAAGCAAGTAATGACTTCATCAAACACACTTCATTCTCTGTACAACTAATTAGTACAAACTTCACTTTCCGAAGATGCAACTGTCCCAGTTTGCAGAAATATGCTTTTGAAGAAGAAACTGCAAGCGCAGGGTCATCATCCTTATACGCAGCCTGCAAAATCATATAGTAACCAGATGCACAACTATGATACCATAATCAAAAATTCAGTATTAGTAAATGTGTTCCACTCACTTTGATTAGAAGACTCTCCAAATTTGAAAAGCCCTTAAGCAAGTCAATCACACATGATAGCATAATCTCATTGCTAAGATCTATTTCGTATAATCTGAGTGTCTTTACGTCTGGTAGGGCGGTCAAGAAGCTCATTTCAGCATCTGCCGATAACTACAAAAAAGTGGTAATAGATAGCGAGGATAATTAATAAGAGGAATAATCAAAACATGTTGCAATATATTGTAAGATGAATATGAAGAGAACTTAAGCTTACCTTTCTTTTCCAAAAATTAAGATTAAGCTCTTGCAGTTTTGGGAATAATCCTATAATTTGAAAGATGTCGGTACTTGTAATTATTGTCTCTTTATTCACAAGTTCACGCAATTGCAAAATCAATACTTTGAGATTCCCAAGTTTTGCAAGGTCAACTCGCTTTATTTTGCCTCCGGTATTAGATCTAAGTTTCAGTATTTCAAGTGATGGACAACGAGAAATTAATTCCCCACATGTGTAGCCTTCGAATACTACCTCAGACAAGTCCAAACACAAAAGACTTGGAAAACCTTGAAAACTAGACTTGGGACAAAAATAGCAGTTGTACAGCTTCAAATGTTTCAACTCTCGACAAGAGAAAAGATGGCTAGGCAACCCGAATGGTGTTTCATTCATATTTTTAAGAGTGAACTCCTTGATTCCTTTTCTAGACAAGTACTCAACCCAATTATTAACATCTTGAAAATCCACTATACTGTCAAATGGCATATAGAGAACAAACTTTGTAATTGTGCCTTTAAGACGAAGAAGAATCCCATATATAATCCTCCCATAATCTTTTTCGTGATCTCTTTCCTTTAAAAATCGAAAGAACTTCACATCAAATACAAGTTTTTTGAGCATAGTCCACTTAGACTTCCAACAGCTCGACAAGATACTAGTCCTCACAGCGTCTTGCAATGGCAAACGATCCAGAATATTGGTTATCACTTCATCTGGCATGCTGCTAATAACACCCTCTGGCGCAAACTTGGGTACTTTACGTGACCCATGAACTAGTTCCATTTATCTAACAAGAAGACAGAAGCAAGTCATAATTACAAATAGATGGGATATCAAGCAATGACATGCAAAGCCCATCTTATATTAAATTTTCACATATTGTTCATATTAAAAACTAGCTTAAATAGACTAAAGACTGATGCTAGATAATCATACTCGAGGATATAAAACTCAATTTAGAAAGGGAAACTAGGAAAGCTCGAATAGGGAGGAAAGAGGCTTAAAAACTTCATAGCAAATATCTATTATTTTGATACTGATAGTTAAAGTGCGATTATTTCAAAAGCATATGTCTCAAACACCCTTAAATTATTTCATCCACATCTATACGCATAGAAAAGGAGTGCAACAAATCTGACTAAGAGGATGTTTTGGATTGCTTATTTAAGTACAATTCTGTTTATTTGAGGAATAAGAGGTGTTTTGGATTGCTTATTTAAGTACGCATCCACTTCTTTGAGTACCTACCTGCTTATGTTTTAACCAGTTAAGCAGATTCAAGTATTTGGCTGAAACTGATTATTTGCTTAATTTACACTGGAATAAGATGTAATAAGCAGGTTTGCTCATTTTTAATTAAGCAGATAAGCACTCTAATGATAAGCATTGGCAGATTTGTTTTTGCTTCTGAAATATGACTTTTTTCGAAAGACATCAATATAAAAACAACAAATTACAGTAAAGTTGAGCAGCTTATTAGATGACGCAGGACGCACGGAAGCGTATTTATATAAACCCTAATCCAAGGGTGATAATCAAGGCGCACCGTGCGGGAATAAAACCCAAATAAAGAGATAAACTCTAAAACACACTTTATTAATGATTTCCACGAATACATAACAATAAACCCAAGCCCTATATTTATAGGGAAGCCAAACTTGAGGAGAAAGTAATTAAATTACATTTAGAACCATTTTAAACTTAAATAAAGAAACTGACTCACGACATGGTTACGACGTAAGTGGAAAGTCCATTTACAGCGTAACCGACCTAAAACTGAAATAAAGAAACTTGACACGACCTAGTTACGGTGTAAGTGAAGAATTCAGTAACGGCGTAAATGTGACACAGTGAGGATTACGGCGTAAGTAAGGCTTCAAGCTTACGCCGTAATTTAAACGACACCTACGTTGCTCGGCCTTGAATCCTGTCCGCATCATTCCCCCTCACTTTAGAAGAACTCGTCCTCGAGTTCTTGCATTCTTGAGCCTCCAATGTCTTCAAATCCGGTGGTCTCGTACCATTGGGAAGAATAGCTATATTCTTTCCGAACCACTTAAGCACATAAAAGTTATTTTTACCCGTATGTATGGCATCTACATCATGCTGCCACGGTCTTCCGAGCAAAACATGACTAGCACCCAAGTCCACTACATCACAAGACAGCTCATCACGATAAGAATTTCCAATAGCAATTGGAATCTGCAAACCTCATTCACCTTCACTTCGCGACATTTCTTTATCCATCCTAACTTATATGGATTAGGATGTTGCTCGGTTGGTAACTTTAATGCCTTCACAAGTTCTTTGGAAACTAGGTTTTCACAACTTCCACTATCAATGATCAAAATGAGCAAATGTTGTCTTCAATCACACACTTAGTTTCAAAAATCTTGTTCCTTTGTGAAAAATCTTCAATCTTTGTTGTACACAAGGTTCGTTGCACCATCAAGTTCACAACTTCACCTTCAACTTGAGCAAATTCATCAATATGAGCAAATTCATCTTCATCAACTTCTCCAACATAAGCACACAACTTCCTATTAGGACAAGTGTTTGACTTATGCCCCGGTAAACCACACCTAAAACACTTAGAGGGTATAGGCTTTTCATACGGATTAGAATCCGTCTTCTTAGTTATAACTTGTTTTGTTGCACCACTTCCACCAGCTATAATCAGTGAAATCGAACTAGAAGATTTATTAGTTCCAACGGTCAATTGAGTTTGATTAGATTGAATTACCTTAGTAATCTTCCAATGTATCTTCAAGGTTCGAAACTCGTTTGGACATTGACTTCTCGACCTTCATAGCTAAAGTTTGAGCTTGATCAACGGTCCAAATTGACAATAGGCTTAACTCTTCTTGAATTAATTGACTCAACCCACTCAAATACCTAGCGGCCACTTGTTCTTCGGATTCTTTCAAATTACACCTAGCTTGTAACCACAAAAATTCACCCGTATACTCCACCACGGTTTTTTTTCCCTTGAACACAAGTATGATATTGTTGATATAAGATTTGTTCAACATCAGGGGGTAAAAATCTACCTTTTATCATTCTCTTCATCCTTGGCCACGTGTTGATTGGATACTTGCCTTGTCTCCTACGGTTGTCTTGCTCGTTTTGCCACCAAGCGCCAACTCCTCCACGTAACTTATAAGCTACAATATTGACTTGCTCTTCTTCAGGAACATCCATGATGTCAAAAAAACGTATTAACCTCGTACAACCAATCCAACACAGCTTCAAGATCAAGATTCCCAAGAAAGTTAGGAATCTCAGCTTTAACAAGGTACCTTTGTTGCTCACCATACCCACGATGATTTTCATTCGTCATAGCAAAAACCCTAGGTCCACGATTTCTACCTCTTGGACCTCCAATCAAAACCCCATAAACTCCATCTCCTTCCTCATCTGAATACCCGAATCCTTCTTGTCTTCAAACTTGTTTAGGAGATTGGTCACGCTCATGATTCTCATAGAATTCCTCATATTTATTATGGTATTTATGATTACCACGTTCGTTACCCTCACGATTTGGATGTCTACCACCACCACCCTCGATCGCGGATCGGATCTCTTCAAGCACAGTGGACATACTCGCGAATTTGGATGTGAGATCGTTGATCGCACGATCCATGTCTTCGGTTGACCGCACCCCACCACCGGTACGGGTTTTTGGATCTTCTACACCGTTCACCATCTAGGATACTAGCAAGCTCTAGATGTTTAATTGACGTAGAACCTTCTACACCAATTACCACCAGGATACAACGTTGTCTTTGATGCCAACTGACGCAGGACGCACGGAAGCAAATTTAGATAAACCCTAATCCAAGGGTGATAACCAAGGCCTATATTTATAGGGAAGCCAAACTTGGGGAGAAAGTAATTAAATTACATCTAGAACCGTCTTAAACTTAAATAAAGAAACTGACTCACGACATGGTTACGGCATAAGTGGAAAGTCCATTTACGGCGTAACCGACCTAAAACTGAAATAAAGAAACTTGACACGACCTAGTTACGGCGTAAGTGAAGAATTCAGTAACGGCATAAATGTGACACAGTGAGAATTAACGACACCTACGTTGCTCGGCCTTGAATCCTATCCGCATCATTCCCCCTCACTTTAGAAGAACTAATCCTCGAGTTCTTGCATTCTTCAGCCTCCAATGTCTTCAAATCCGGTGGTCTCGTACCATTGGGAAGAATAGCTATATTCTTTCCGAACCACTTAAGCACATAAAAGTTATTCTTACCCTTACGTATGGCATGCACATCATGCTGCCACGGTCTTCCTGGCAAAACATGACTAGCACCCAAGTCCACTACATCACAAGACAGCTCATCACGATAAGAATTTCCAATAGCAATTGGAATCTGTAAACCTCATTCACCTTCACTTCGGGACCTTTCTTTATCCATCCTAACTTATATGGATTAGAATATTGCTCTGTTGGTAACTTCAATGCCTTCACAAGTTCTTTGGAAACTAGGTTTTCACAACTTCCACCATCAATGATCAATGAGCAAATGTTGTCTTCAATCACACACTTAGTTTCAAAAATCTTGTTCTTTTGCGAAAAATCTTCAATCTTTGTTGTACACAAGGTTCGTTGCACCATCAAGTTCACAACTTCGCCTTCAACTTGAGCAAATTCATCTTCATAAACTTCTCTAACATAAGCACAAAACTTCCTATTAGGACAAGTGTTTAACCTATGCCTCGGTAAACCACACCTAAAACGGGTATAGGCTTTTCATACGGATTAGAATCCGTCTTCTTAGTTATAACTTGTTTTGTTGCACCATTTCCACTAGCTACAATCGGTGAAATCGAACTAGAAGATTTATTAGTTCCAACGGTCCATTGAGTTTGATTAGATTGAATTACCTTAGTAGAATATGAATTATCTTCCAATGTATCTTCAAGGTTCGAAACTCGTTTGGACATTGACTTCTCGAACTTCATAGCTAAAGTTTGAGCTTAATCAATCGTCCAAATTGACAATAGGCTTAACTCTTCTTGAATTGATTGACTCAGCCCACTCAAATACCTAGCGGCCACTTGTTCTTCGGATTCTTTCACATTAAACCTAGCTTGTAACCTCAAAAATTCACCCGTATACTCCACCATGGTTCTTTTCCCTTGCACGCAAGTATGATATTGTTGATATAAGGTTTGTTCAACATCACGGGGTAAAAATCAACCTTTTATCATTCTCTTCATCCTTGGCCACGTGTTGATTGGATACTTGCCTTGTCTCCTACGGCTGTCTTGCTCGTTTTGCCACCAAGCGCCAGCTCCTCCACGTAACTTATAAGCTACAATCTTGACTTGCACTTCTTCAGGAACATCCATGATGTCAAAAAAACGTATCAACCTCGTACAACCAATCCAACACAGCTTCAAGATCAAGATTCCCAAGAAAGTTAGGAATCTCAGCTTTAACAAGGTACCTTTGTTGCTCACCATACCCACGACAATTTTCATTCGTCATAGCAAAAACCCTAGGTCCACGATTTCTACCTCTTGGACCTCCGGTCAAAACCCCATAAACTCCATCTCCTTTCTCATCTGAAGACCCGAATCCTTCTTGTCTCCAAACTTGTTTAGGAGATTGGTCACGCTCATGATTCTCATAGAATTCCTCATAGTTATTATGGTATTTATGATTACTACGTTCGTTACCCTTACGATTTGGATGTCTACCACCACCCCCCTCGATCGCGGATCGGATCTCTTCAAGCATAGTGGACATACTCGCGAATTTGGGTGTGAGATCGTTGATCGCACGATCCATGTCTTCGGTCGACCGCACCCTACCACCGGTACGGGTTTTTGGATCTTTTAAACCGTTCACCATCTAGGATACTAACAAGCTCTAGATGTTTAATTGACATAGAACCTTCTACACCAATTACCACCAGGATACAACGTTGTCTCTGATGCCAACTGACGCAGGACGCACGGAAGCGTATTTAGATAAACCCTAATCCAAGAGTGATAACCAAGGCGCACCTTGCGGGAATAAAACCCAAATAAAGAGATAAACTCTAAAACACAATTTATTAATGATTTCCAGGAATACATAACAATATAACCCAAGCACTATATTTATAGGGAAGCCAAACTTGGGGAGAAAGTAATTAAATTACATCTAGAACCGTCTTAAACTTAAATAGGTTACGGCGTAAGTGGAAAGTCCATTTACGGCGTAACCGACCTAAAACTGAAATAAAGAAACTTGACACGACCTAGTTACGGCGTAAGTGAGGAATTCAGTTACGGTGTAAATGTGACACAGTGAGGATTACGGCGTAAGTAAGGCTTCAAGCTTATGCCGTAATTTAAACGACACCTACGTTGCTCGGCCTTGAATCCTGTCCGCATCATGAGACTAGATGTAATGGTGACTACATCCACCACCACCACCACCATCTCATCATACACTCCCATCACCAAATAAACCACAAAATATCCTTGTGGTGACTACCAAACCAACAACATACCCCATTTAAACAAAAACATACCACACAATACAGTCACACACAAAAAAACTGAAAAACGAAAGCATCTATCTGGTCACTCCTATGACCTAATCACGGCCTTAACACGTGTTTTGGAGGGATGTGTGTGTGTGTGTTGGGGGGGGGGGGGGGGGGGGGGGGGTCTAACAGCAATCAAATTAAGGTGTTTGCATTTTGAAATAAGACCTTATTAGCTTTTATGTATGCAGGGCAAACATATAATCTAAATACAAGTGTTTTTTTTCTTTCTTCAAGGCACAAGAGGTAAAATATCATTTATTCCATATTTTTTAACAAATTTGGACAAACTATTTTTACCTCTTTTAAACAAGACTAAATTACGCCATTGAACTTGTGGTAACTTCAGTTTCGCATTTAGTCCTTGAAAAATTACACCTCGCCTCCTCAATGTTCCAATTTCATTACGCCAAGAGTACAAAACACCTAACGATCGTTAAATGTTCCATCAACGAATTTTTAACCAACACTAGTCTTTTGACCAACTAACCCGAACCCATATAAACATATGCAGGTCTAATTAAAGCCAACCCAGGTATTAATCCGACCCAAAAAAACGTTGTTTGGACTTCAGTAACAGCCCGTCCTATCGTGGACGTTGGAGAGGTGATCAGTGGGTGGTAATTTATCGATATCAGGGACTAGATGCAGAACTTCAGAGTACCACAGGGACCAACGCTGTAATTCAATTCTCTCTCTTTTTTTCCACCAACCACCTTCTCCATCTATCTTCTTCTTCATATAACAACTCCGTGACCCAACAGTCCCCTCCGGCAAACATCTCCGGCGATCCATCAGCAACCTCCTGCGAGCATAATTTTTTCAGATCCGAAACTGATCATCGGATCACCATCATGTCTATAATATTTCCCGGTGAGCCGCACTTCTTAGTTCAAAGCCTTAACTCAAGTTTCTAACGGTTGGGTTCGAAGAATGTTACTTCATTCGGGTTTGTGATGAAGAAAAAGGTGATCGCATCATATCAATAAGAGGTGATACAAGGTGGTAAAAAAGATAGCATGTAAAAAAAAAAGTATTTCTAATATAACTGCATAAACCTTAAAATATGTTCAAAGATACGTAAAATGGGTACCTTGATAGTAATTTACACGAACGGCTGTACAAAAGCCACGTCGCCGGAGTTTAAAATATTTCCGGTGAAAAAAGCAGCTTGCCGGAAAATTCTTGAAGAGTCGTTGTCTGTCTTCTTTCTTTTGCAGACAATAAAGATATGAGCATTTATGAACACTTTTTTAGTAAAAGAAGAGTAGGGAATATCTTCCGTCCCATCGATAAAGAGTATCTACTTTCCACTACTATTTTTTTTTTTACTACAAAAGACTTGGTTATTGCTAGTGATTTTTGTGTCGCAAGTTATTTTTGTTAATTGTGATTTACTAGAAAGGTGGCGTGTAAATACAACTTAATTGATTTAATATGAAATTTTTTAATTTATTAAATCTTATGAAAAGCTGTTTGTTTTTCACTTAATCAAAAAAATGACTTACAATAAAAAGGGGTTGCGTCCCTTTGCGGGTAGGGTGTCAAATGAGTTGACGAGACCCGAACCTGATAAAGTCTTATAGGGTAGGGTTGATTCGGGTTCAACTTAGCTTATCGGGTTAACCCGATAGACTAATAGAGTCGGATTAAGGTCCTAGTTAGTTTCTTATCTGGTATCGAGTCAATCAGATAAACCCGGTAAGATATAATGAGATATTAACAAATCTTTTATTTTCGAACAAAAGCAAGTTGAAAAATCATTGTTTTAATAAGTTTATTGCTAGGCATGTTCATTTGCTTTCTTTATTAACATATACAACACTTCTTTTGTCTGGCATGCAACACTACCGATTGCTTTTTTTTTTTTTTTTTTAAATAAGTTTAATGCTAGGATGCTCGTGTTCTTTCTTTATTACTAACATACAACACTTCTTTTGTCTAGCATGCAACACTTCCAATTGCTTGTTGTACTTTGTTTCATAACCATGAAGTACAAAAGTATGACAGTAAGATATATATATACAAATAAATTTGGCTTAATTATGTAATATATTTGTCCATTAACATATAGCAATCCTAGGGCCTTATTTTTTTTTAATAGCATTCCTAGCATTATTCTCCCTCGATAGCATTAGGAATTTTTTATTATTCGCCTTATTATTATTTTTTTCCTTAACAAGTAACCCGATAGACGTGATTTTTTAGAGTCGGGTTGCGGGTTAGTGTAATGATCAAAATACGTGTTCAGGAGGTCGGGGGAATTCAAAATAAAGATTAGACATGGTATTATTAGATTAAGAATGGGGGAAGGTGTGTGTGTTTTCTAGAGAGAGAGAGGAGATCACACACACACCTTCAAAGAATACAAGTGAATTCCCTAACCTCCTAGTCTCAACTAGGAGGGTATTTATACAAAGACCCTAGCTTAACTATCCGCTATTTGCTAAACTAGTCCATGTACTTAAATACTATGCAATTCCCGAAAATAACATTACTTTTAAGGCTAACAATCTCTCCCCAAAGTGATGTTATACGGGAATTGCTTACAAAGTTCCCTACAAGTAAAATATAAACCATAAGCACAGAGAATGGTCTTCAAACTTCATCACTTCGTTCAGCTTGCAGAAACTTCTCAGCTTTCATTTCTTTACTTGCAAAAGAACGTGAGCAAATCTAATTAGGGTATAATTCTGGGTGCCCTGAGTGCTCTCCCCTAATTAGTGCTCTCCCCCAAACTAACAACCTTTCTGATTACTGCCGTGATTCTGAAGAAGTCTTTTGATAGTTAACTGCATCCCGTCTTTTGTCTTCTAACACGCAGCGGAAAATGTAGAACAGACTGTAGACTCGACCTTCTTCAAGATTATCCATTCGGGGGAAATCGAGTATCAACATCTTCATCTCACCAAATGCATCCCAGTTATCTTTCATATGATAAATCAGCCCATAACGTACACATGAAATGATAACACCAAAGTAACAAGTTGAACCACTGATCATCTTGATCTTGTTGCCCGAAATTGGTGAAGGTGGATAAGGTAGAAGTGCGTAGAATAAGATGAGTAGAAGATAAGACATAGAATCACCCAATCTCCGACACAAATCATTTCATAAATCATTAAGCCCGATCACGTGAACTTGTTGTGCGTCCTCGATGTACACATTTCTCTCCCCTGCTGGTTACGATTTATCGGAATCAGCATAATGATGTGTACGTGAAGTATTAACTAGAAGCACTTTATCATTAACCCGATCAGCCTATGAGAAGATGCCGATAAACCCAATCTACTAACAATACCATATAAGATGTCTAACTCTTTATCAACCTCCTGTATCAAAAACAACGGCTTTTTGTAGTAACCACGTGAGAAGATAACCCAACATGACGAACTTGAGAATGAAGTAAAATCACCCAGATTTGTGACTTAATCTTGTACGATCCTTGTGACTAAGAACGGTGTACTCTATACCCTCAACAGAAGTATTAGTACAAAACCTCTTGACGTATCCTCAACTACTTTGTGAGTATAGAGAGAAAGAATCACAAAAGTAACTAGGTATCCAAGTCTTCGTCACCATTAATATAAGCCCAAACAAGTCATCTTCGCGGGAGGGTAGAAAGAAAGAAGATGAAATAAGTACACGCGTCCATAAAACCTTACTTCAAACCCAAATAAATAATAACGAATCATCCCCGTAGTCACATTTCATTGCAAACTTTAGCCATTGTCATTTGATAGTGAATCTTGATCAGGATCGTTTAAGCAATACGTGGTGTTTTGAGGATGTAGGCCAATAATATCATTTGTGATTTTGGTGTGGTGCGAGAATGAAATATGCCTTATTTTCAATTCTAAACATGCTAGGAAAATTTGAGTTTAAGAAATTTTTACGCCAAATTTTGCCGAAAAAACCCGAATTTTGACCTAAAAATTTGAATTTTGGGCCAAAATTTTCATCGTTACACCATAATTTGAATTTAGCGTAAAAATGGACCTTTTAGTCTCTCATTGAAATTAAATTTTACTCAACTTTTCCCGCCCAAAAACTCTTTTTTTTTTTTTTTTTTTTTTTTTTTTTTTTTTTGGCATACTCGTTCGACTAGACTAGGTTCGTTCGACTAGTCACTTGGTTCGATCAGCTTAAACTCGTTCGACTAATCAGCTCGTTCGACTAATCTGCTCATTCGACTGATAGCTCGTTCGATCAACCTAGTCTTCGTTCGATCAACCTAGTTCCTTCGAGCACAGAAGCTCCTTCGACTAAATACTCCTTCGATCATACCCTAGCTCCTTCGATCATTCTGCTCGTTCGACTAAGTCGTTCGACTATGTCGTTCGATCAATTTGGAAGAGTAAGTCTGACTCGACTACCCTTGTCTCGTTCGATGTGCTCCTTCGATGACAAACCTCGTTCGATCAATGTTGGTCGTTCGATCAATGAAGCTCGTTCGATCACAGAAGTCGTTCGATCAATGTGGTCGTTCGATCAAATTTTCTCGTTCGATCAAGTCGTTCGATTAACCAACACTGATGAACAGTACCGCCCCAAAAATCACTTTTTCACCTCAAAACCCCACGATTCGCCCCTGGTTAGCTCTGATGCCAATTGTAATGATCAAGATTCGTGTTCAGGAGGTCGGGGGAATTCAAAATAAAGATTAGACATGGTATTATTAGATTAAGAATGGGGGAAGGTGTGTGTGTTTTCTAGAGAGAGAGAGGAGATCACACACACACCTTCAAAGAATACAAGTGAATTCCCTAACCTCCTAGTCTCAACTAGGAGGGTATTTATACAAAGACCCTAGCTTAACTATCCGCTATTTGCTAAACTAGTCCCTGTACTTAAATACTATGCAATTCCCGAAAATAACATTACTTTTAAGGCTAACAGGTTAGTTTTATTTTTTTACAACCCGAGAAGACCCTTAACCCGATTGACACCCCTACTTGCAGGGTCAAGATAGTATGGAAGTTTTCATTGATGATATTTCTTTTATGAGAAGTTCTTTTGATCATTGTCTATCTAATATGGAAAAGATGTTGAAACGTTGCGAAGAAACTAATTTAGTATTAAATTGGGAGAAGTGTCATTTCATAGTAAAAGAATGAATCGTTTTAGGACATAAGGTTTTGGGAGCGGGAATCAAAGTGGATCACGCCAATATCAAAGCAATTTCCAAACTCCCTTATCCCACTAATGTTAAGTCTATTCGTAGTGTTTTAGGTCATGCAGGGTTCTATCGTGGAATCATTAAGGACTTTTCTAAAATCGCCCGACCCATGACTCGGTTGCTTATGAAAGATGCAACATTTGATTTTTCGAACGAATGTTTCCAGGCTTTTGACAAATTGAAGGAAGAACTTACACAAGCTCCTATCATGGTCAAACTAGATTGTTCCTTGCCATTTGAGCTCATGTGTGATGTCAATGATTATGCGGTTGATGTAGTGCTGGGACAAAGAAGGGACATGAATTTTGAAGTACTATGCCAGTAAGACGATGAACGAAGCTCAAGAAAATTACACCACTACGGAGAAGGAGCTCCTCACCATAGTATTTGCGTTCGACAAATTCTGCCAATAACTCGCTTTTTTCCAAAACTATCGTCTTCATAGATCATTCAAAACTAAGGTACTTATTTTCAAAACAAGATGCTAAGCCTCATCTTATTAAAGGGATTTTACTCTTGCAAGAGTTTGATATCGAAAACCGTGATAAAAAAGGGGCTGAAAATTTAGTTGTTGACCACTTTTCTTGCCTAGAAAATCCCATCCTTGTGAAACTAAGAAGCTGAAACTCATGAAACATTTCGAGAGGAATACTTAATGAAAATATCTAGCACACATATCGAACCTTGGTTCGCTGATTATGCTAACCATTAGCAACCAAATTACTTCTTAAAAATTTAACTCGACAAGAAAAAAACAAATTCTTTACTGAGTTAAGGCATTATTTCTAGGATGACCCTTTTTTTATTTAGGAAATGCATTGATAAGGTGATTAGTGTGACAAACGGTAAATTTCCACCTATATTTTTAATAATAAATGTCTATTTATTATTACCTAACTATTGGATTAAACATTTATGTGTTTACATGACGATCACGGGAAGCAAACCCGCACTCTGTAGCGTACAGTAACTCACCAAAACTATTAAATTTTATCAGAAAAGGTGAAACTTCCACTTTTTGACATTTACAAAACGCCAACATAACAAAACGAGAGGTTATCTCGTTTTCTCGAAAAACGACACCACACGCGTACCGACACCACGCCAGTTAAGGTTCACTTTTATAAATTCATGTCAGTGACAACAAAAATCTATTCTATGTCAGTTTAATAAAAGCGTTCCCCAAATTATATTTTCGCGATCACGACAACCTAGAAATATCAAATTTCACCGGGATTCAACGAGACACGGGGTGCACATAAAACCCACAAAAGTATATAAAAATTTAAAAGCTACCCTTTTATATATACTACTCCCTATACTTTTTTTTGTTTTGTTTTGTTTGTCTTCTCCCCACCCACGCCCTCTTCTCTCTCTCTCTTACTGCTACTTCTGAATTCTCTTCTTCCTCTTCTGAAAACACTGCTACCCTTCATCACTCTTTTGTCTAAATCTCCAAGACTTAATCAAACAAGAATGGTGAGGTATAACCAAAACAAGAGCAGTTTGTCTCCACGCCACTGCCACCCCTGTTCGCGCTCGAAGTCAACAATACGAGCCAAAATAATGATGTTATGATTTCCTTTTTGCGACCATGGAGCGTCTGGGAAGAGGAGAGAAGGAATCAAACCTTCCTTGATCTCTTTTTTAAATCTCTACTGATCTTGGTAAGTCCACACACCCACAAAAGTTACAACCCATTTCGAAGTGTAGAAGAAGAAGAAATCGTGCAGTGGAGAAACGCAAGCAGGAGGGTGTGTGTGGATTTGCTGGGTTCGATTCGGGTTCCGTCAATATCACTCAAGTTCCTTCGATCTTTCCTCATCTTCCTAGTAGTCAACTACTAGTTGTAAGAAATCCAACTTTTCTCTTTTGATTATATTTCCATTCGAATGATATCATGTTTTTGTTGTAACTGTTCTTGAATAATTTTGTGATATATTGTTCGAATCGTTATTTTTGTTGAAACAAATTGGTGTGGTAGCAACTCATTTTAAAACTAGTAATGTATCGTGTGGCTCGATTTGGATTCGTGTTCCTTTGTTGAATCTTGTAATATCGCGGACTAGATTAGTTGGAAGTGTAGTAGTCGTAGGCTTGTTTCGATTGCAACTCATTCCACTGGTCGAATTAGTAAGTTAAGCCGTAGTCGTGTTGTTTCTTTTGAGTCAAACTAGTCGAATGGTTAATGTCAAAAACGTGCTCGCAAAGTGTTTGATGTTATGTCACTAAAGTTTTAATTTCTAAAACGAGTCTACATTGGAATGAGATAGGTTCTTGAATCATGAGTTTTCACTAGTTCATACCGGCTTGCGGTTAGGGGTGTGTTCGTGGTTGGGTCGAGTGGTACCCGACTCAAGCAAATTCTCAAAACTCAAAATATTGGTCGTTAAATTCGTGGCAAAACCCATCCCGATGAGTGCCATTTCGATCAGTTTATAAGTCCCAAAAAGGACCCGAACTAAGCCTCGTTCGTGTGGTTTAAAGACCTCCCCGAACCGTGCCCAAAATTCGAGTCCAGTGGCTTCATAGTTGCGAAATTAACTTGTTCAAAATATATTTATTTTTTTCCTTTAGTTCCTGCGTTAACAAGAGTGGCCAAGGAGGAATAAGGCCCTACCTTACTGTGTTGATGTTCCAATTTTGTCTCATGGCTGCTGCTAAAAGAAAAATCACACGGGCCACAGTCCATACAAATTCCTCTTGGACCAGCCCAACCCCACTAGACCAGTCCACCCTTGGACGACCTTGTGGTCTTGTCCAGTTGAAACTTAAAAAGCTCATAAGCCATAGTCTAGCCCACTGTTTTCACTAGGGCCGCAGCCCATCCCCCTCCTCGACACACACTTTAATTCATCAATATTTCGCGTCACTTCTATACATATATATACGACTAAAATTAATAAAATGGGCTCGACACTTATGATAATAAACTTGTAATTGTTTAAAAACTCGACGACAACATACAATAAAACTTGACAGTAACTAAATATCGCGACACAAAATTTGATCGTTAATACATAATTTTTCAAATGAAACTATAAATATAATATTGGTTTTAGAATAAGACCTTGCGAGATATATAAATTTCAATGCTTAATTTATAAACAATATGTAGGAATATATACATGTGATATGAAAAAGGTTTAAAATGGAATGACCTCAATTTTAGCATCGACGTTTAATTATATACGATTAAATTGAGAAATCGTAACTAGTTAGATGATATATATTTTCACAACTTATTAAACTAAAAATGATTATACAAAAACAAATGAGGCTTTTATTTTCAAAACCTTATGTTTCTCATGACCCTTTTCATATATTGGCAAAACTTTTTCAATTTTAGATGTTTATTCACATGCATATATTCGTATAACTATAAACATATATACCCATACGATCATTTAAATACCAACCGTCTTATAAATCATCCTCGTCGACATTTCATAAACCTTATCCTTCGTGCGTATCTTTCCGACCATTTTTAAATCGAGAGTCATCATTCCTATCCTTTTGTACGTTCGTACAACCCGGCGAGTCAACAACTTTATATATTAAAAACTTGGTTTTCACTTAAATGCTGCCACACCAGCAACACCAACATAAACATTTGAAATACTTGAAATCCTTGAACTAGAATTATGAACTAAAACATATTTTACTAATCTAGGTCGCGTGTCGGTGCCGCACTCTATTTGAACTACTTGTGATTACGCTACTACTTAACAAGGTGAGTTTATAGCCCCACTCTATTTAAACTTGTTTTTACAATTGGGGTGAGAAACATGCAAAACATTTTTTTGGACCAATACTATTGTTTTATTTAAAACTATTACGTGGATTAGCCTAAGCCCTATTATGTCCCAATTTGCCCAAATTCATGAACCGTCAATTCCTGCTGGGAAGCGCGAATGTTATAAATAGATCTATTGGGAGTAACGTCCCCGTTCGGGTTGACCGGATAGGCAAACGAACGTATACCATATCGAAACCACAAGTGTCTGGGATACACACTTGCCGGGCCCTGATATTTAACATGCTTCTAGAGCATGCACACATGTTATAGCTTCGGTTACATGAACTTAGTGCTAGCGTAATAGACTATATTTTATATGACATTGCATGGGTTGTAATGTTCATGTACCAAACTCATGGTCCAAAATCGTTGACTTTTACTGCTTATTGATAAACCTATGAACTCACCAGCTTTTTGCTGACTTTTAGCATGTTTTTCTCAGGTATTTGAGTCGTATGAATGTGACAAGGTTGTGGCAAGGCAAGGGTCATAGACCGTTTTCCGATGTATTGTGGCATTTAAACTATGACTTGTTTTTGTCCAGGACAAACTAAATTATGGGCTTATTTATGAATTCAAACTATTTTGTAAACTTATTTAATTTGGTTAAATTAAAACGGAGTATGTATTCCGTTCCTTATTACCTTGTGTTGTGATATTCAATTTAGTAGCACCCCATGACCCGAATGCTTCCGCCATACCAGATTTTGGGGGTGTTACAAATTGGCATCAGAGCCTAGGTTATAGAGAACTAGGTACATATAAATCCTAAACTATAACCACTTTTTACAAAAACAAGTCCCTATGACCGCCACTTGTCTGCCTGCCTTGCTTGCTGTTTATTTACTGATTACTTGTCTTGACTACTTATTGCTATCTGTTGATTTTTGCTTAACTACATGTACTATAAGTATTATATGTATACTTATATATACTTAACTTACACAATTTACTATGAGTATTTTCGATATACTTACACATACATACCGTATTTGTCACAACTTATCTTCCCCTACACAATTTCACTACCCGACTTCGAGTCCGAACACTCATCTCAATCCTTCGAAACACTTGTTATGCTATCATATGGAAACCTGCCAACGTATCTAATTACGACCCGAACTTATAGCCAATTAACATGTCACCTCGGAATATCTATCCTTATGACACATTTTACTATGTCTCACTTTTCTTCCTCCTCTTAAAGGAACATGTCATCTAAGAGGCAAACCCTACACTCCGCAAGCATGAAACAACTCATAGCACAACAAGTTGCAGAGACAATTGCTGCCTATCAAGTTAGTGGAACTACAATCGAAGCGGAGCCCACATCTCGTGGTTGCTCTTACAAGGAGTTTATGGACAGTAAGCCCCGCACCTTTAGTGGAAATGAAGGTGCAGTGGAAATGTGCAGATGGTTCGAAGATGTGGAATCATTACTTCGATGTGGAAACTGCCCTGAGGAAGACAAAATCAAGTTTGCTACTTACACGTTTCAGGGACGTGCCCTGGCATGGTGGAATACTTTTGTTCAATCAGTAGGAGTTGATACCGCTTACTCAGTTCCTTGGGAGGAACTGAGAAAAATGATGATTGCAGAATACTGCTCGAAGAGCGAATTACGAGCAATGGAGCAAGAAATATGTGATTTGACTATGAAAGGAGATGATGTCATCGAGTACACCACCCGCTTTTACGAGCTGGCACAGCTATGCCCTGCTATGACAGAACCCGAGTACAAGAAACTTGACCGGTACATCCAGGGACTCTCCCCAGAGATTCGAAAAGATGTCGCCTCATTCAAGCCTACTACTATGCATGAAGCTATCCACATGGCGCATAATGTAATGGGCCAAGTCATGCGGACTAGGATTGCTCAAGGTATCAATAACGAAAATCACAACCGCGACAACAACAACAACAAGAGGAACCAGGAGAACAACCAAGGAAACGAAAAGGTTCCGCAACCCCCCAGAAAGCCAAAGTTGGTCGAAACTTGCATTGCCGGATCTAGTAACGGAAAGGCCTATGCTGGAAAATTGCCAATGTGTAGTCGTTGCAAACTACACCACAACGGGTCTTGCACCGTGAGATGCCGCAAATGCCGGAAGGTTGGACACTTAACTAAAGATTGTAGTTTCAAAACCCCCGCAAAGGCAAAGATAGTGTCAGGGAAAAATCGGAAGGCTGATGAGACCTGTTATGGGTTCGGAAAGAATGGGCACTATAGAAGAGAGTGCAAGGAACCAAAGTATCAGGAAACCTCGAAACAGGAGGAAAGCATGACTTGAACGCGATGTCAAAAAGGGTCGACTACTCTGTATAACGAGTCCTAAGTTTAGACTCTCTTAAGATGTATTCCTATAAGACTTTATTAGTACCTTTCTGAGAACCTCGTAGTAT
Organism: Artemisia tridentata subsp. tridentata; assembly: GCA_021014915.2. Classification (NCBI taxonomy): domain Eukaryota; kingdom Viridiplantae; phylum Streptophyta; class Magnoliopsida; order Asterales; family Asteraceae; genus Artemisia; species Artemisia tridentata. Next base: position 147,201,757 of record CP139505.1, read on the forward strand.
TGTATGGATTGGTGTATGTTCATCCTAAATTGTAAGCTTATTTGACTCACGACTATCTACAATCTTATATCAAATGAATGCATTGCCCGATGTACTACAAATTTTGCTACTACCTAATAAACCACCTTATTACATTTTGATTCCTGTGTAATAAACAAAATTCGTTACCTTACCAATACTTCATAAATCACTAAACGGTTTCTCTAATATCTTGTAAATTTTGGTCTCATAAGCCATTTTGCTCTCCTGTGAGCTACTTTAGTCGTTATCTCGTAAACTGTTTTACTATTGCACTACAACCTATTTTGTGGTCACCTCACAAACCATTTGTTTACGAAATTACTCCGCTATTAATCACAAACCAAAACTGCAACTTTTCTACTATCTTGTAGAGAATAAAGTGTTTTCCTACTAACCTATAAACAGTTTTACAAACCGCCCTATAAACTATCTTGTTATCATCTTGCAAACTAATTACTTCTTTGAAAAGTATTTTGTACTCTTAAACAAATAACTTATATAAATTCTTGTAACTAAACCCAGTATTGCATCATGGGACCTTAATTATACAAAGCCTGATCACCTATGTATAATTCTGGTAGAATCATGCTATGCTAGGAACGACTGCCTTAAAACTTTTACCAAACGACAAATTTTCTATCTCCATTTCGAGAAAATCAAAAACCCACATGTGTGGTACATAAAAGTAGTGCAAGACTTGGGCATCCGTGCTAAAAGCACAGTAATCAAATAGACTTCAACGCAATCTTACCACATAAAAATCAGCCTTACCTCACACCACGTCCTAATCTGAGAAGATAAGCAACATCACCAGCCATCATCAAACGACCCCAGCGATTAGCACCTCATTATACACTACCCCTTCTGATTCTGAAACACGTCATCATCAAACAGACAAATCTTTAAATTTGATAGCTATCGTATAACTCAAAACCCCATACGCGATTGAAACATATCCTTGCTTTATAGCAATTGTGTCAAATAGTTTCAATGGTTATATTTAGACCCTTAGTAGAGACCTTACCTTCTGCGCAGAACGCTAAATACTTGAACAACTTGACTGGTCGATTTCCAGTAGCAACCAACATCGTTCTATGAGGTTATACTCTCCGCGTTAAGTACTAGGTACACTACCGAGCCAATCAACTGACTGCTAGTAGAAATCAACACCACCTTTCGAAGTCGTACTCTAAAACTCTCCGTACTAAGCTTGGGTGATGCTATGCCCACTAAACCTGGAGAATTCGACATCGCCCCGGTATATATTGGATGTCGAAATACCACTCTGTAATCACCTATGAGGAAAAACTCGTTCGCATACCGTATGTTAATAGAATCCTAGCAACGCAAGAAGGACCCCCCAACCGAAATGAACAATGAGTGAACCAATAAGCTTTAAAGGATCTAAAGAATTACCAGAAGTGGACTAGTAACCCGACCGAAGCCTCAGGACCTTACAAAGTAACCTGAACCACTATCATGGAGACCTATGCCAAACCCTTCCCTAACCCCCTCGGGAATACAAACTAGTCTAGGGCATGAAGTTTATCGAAACATCGTTACTCACTAAGTCGAACCTTAAAGGTAAGTGAAACACCTCCACCTCAGACTATAGATATCGATACATCATACTTTAATATTGCGTCATCAAAGTACAATCTACCCTCTTCATTCCTTACGATGAGTTTTCCTTATAATTAGCGGATACATTGGGACAGATTCTCGATATACCATTAACCTTATAACATTGAGCACTCTAGGAGTCTAGATGACTCAACCTCATTATTATTAACATCACTTCTGCACCGAAATGCCAGGAAGCCTTAACATACCGAAAGGTCATTCGTACACAACCTCACTTGTAAACAAACAAGACATCTCTCTGTACAGTACCCGACCGATTTATTCATTCCAGATCACTAGTGCAACAATCTAAGCCATAACACCTAGAAGCACGGCTTAAGTAAGTCGAATACTACAAGCCTCGCCGGATATTAAATATCAAGCCCTACTCAGTCTTGGCAGCTAGGATAGGTCTTCGGACACTCAAAACATATGTAGATGTACACACCCGACCATGCCTTCTTCTTCAATGTTCCCCCTTTAAGGACCGTCCTTTAAAAATGAGTTAATATCGATCATAAAATTTGTAGTGACATCTTCCCGAAATACTCATTCTGATGGGTCAAGAATTTTCTGGTCAAACTTTATCAAGATTTTTGGCATATTAAAGGAACTAGATGTCAGCTTTGGAAGAACTGTTTTACCTACAACATGTTTAAAAATCTATTTTACCAAATGATAAATCTTCCGAGCTGGTCATACCGCTTTATATAACTAGTAATTTCAAATGTCTATTGCTTGGGAAATACTGTTGGTCAAATTTGTATTAAAAAAAAAAAAAAAAAAAAAAAAAAACTATACAAATAAAGTTTTCGAATAAAGCTTTACCCCAGCCTCTGAAAAGGGAGACACCTAATTATGGAACAAACCGTAAGGACCAGCCACCCTACCACCTTATATCAAAATAGGATTTAAACGTTACGCTATCAGGATTTAGACCAACGGAATGGTTTAAGGCCAAGAAAAATTGAGTGGTGTTCACCCAGACAAGGTAGAAATTCATCACAGGGTTAAGATTGATCAGGAGAAACCGTTACGACTGCTAGTGCAACCAGAAATTCTAGAGTGGAAATTTGGAAACATATAACTATGGACTTTACCCCAAAACCACCAAAACCCCTAATGGTTAGGACACTACTGGGAGAAATCATCGACCGTCTCACCAAGTCCACCGACTTCCTACCAATCATGGAAAGTGACAACACAGGTGAAACAGACACGATTGCATTTAAAGAAGATCGTGGCAAGACATGTAGTTCCGACCCCTATTATCACTGGTAGAGGAAACCAATTCACGTTGAACCTTTGGAAATTACTGCAGGATGCTTTAGGTACTAATCTTGAGATGAGCAACGTATACCATCCACAAACAGATGATCACAGCGAAAGAACCATTCAAACCCTAGAAGATATGTTGCGAGCGTGTGTGATAGACTTTGGGAACGGTTGGGATAGGCACCTACCGTTAGCCGAGTTCTCTTACAATAATAGCTATCACACAAGCATCAAAGCTGCACCCTATGAGACACTTTATGGTCGAAAGTGCAGATCCCCTATATGTTGGGCTGAAGTTGGAGAAAGCCAAATCACTGGTCCTGAACTAGTGCAAGAAACCACTGAAAAGATTGTACAAATCAAGAGTCGTTTACAAGCGGCTCGAGATCGACAGAAAAGCTATGCTGACAAAAGACGAAGACCACTTGAGTTCCAGGTTGGTGACCACGTCATGTTAAAGGTCTCACCATGGAAAGGCGTAATCCGTTTCGGGAAACGTGGGAAACTAAACCCCCGCTACATTGGGCCTTTCAAAATCATTGCCAAAATCGAACCGGTAGCTTACCAACTTGAGCTACCGTCAGAACTCAGCTCTGTACATAATGTGTTTCACATGAGCAATCTCAAGAAATGTCTTTCGGACGAAACTCTTGCTATTCCCTTGGAAGAAATTCAGGTCGACGAGAGACTGAATTTCATTGAAGAACCAGCTGAAATAATGGATCGAGAAGTCAAACGGCTCAAGCAAAGCCGCATCCCTATTGTAAAGGTTCGCTGGAACTCCCAAAGGGGACCCGAATACACGTGGGAGCGCGAGGACGAAATCAAGCGCTAATACCCACACCTCTTCACAAATTCATCAAACAATTCTAAGTGAAAACCGAGGACGGTTTTCGTTCTAAGGCGGGGAGGATGTGACAAACGGTAAATTTCCACCTATATTTTTAATAATAAATGTCTATTTATTATTACCCAACTATTATATTAAACATTTATGTGTTTACATGACGATCACGGGAAGCAAACCCGCACTCTGTAGCGTACAGTAACTCACCAAAACTATTAAATTTTATCAGAAAAGGGTGAAACTTCCACTTTTTGACATTTACAAAACGCCAACATAACAAAACGAGAGGTTATCCCGTTTTCTCGAAAAACGACACCACACGCGTACCGACACCACGCCAGTTAAGGTTCACTTTTATAAATTCATGTCAGTGACAACAAAAATCTATTCTATGTCAGTTTAATAAAAGCGTTCCCCAAATTATATGTTCGCGATCACGACAACCTAGAAATATCAAATTTCACCGGGATTCAACGAGACACGGGGTGCACATAAAACACACAAAAGTATACAAAAATTTAAAAGCTACCCTTTTATATATACTACTCCCTATACTTTTTTTTGTTTTGTTTTGTTTGTCTTCTCCCCACCCACGCCCTCTTCTCTCTCTCTCTACTGCTACTTCTGAATTCTCTTCTTCCTCTTCTGAAAACACTGCTACCCTTCATCACTCTTTTGTCTAAATCTCCAAGACTTAATCAAACAAGAATGGTGAGGTATAACCAAAACAAGAGCAGTTTGTCTCCACGCCACTGCCACCCCTGTTCGCGCTCGAAGTCAACAATACGAGCCAAAATAATGATGTTATGATTTCCTTTTTGCGACCATGGAGCGTCTGGGAAGAGGAGAGAAGGAATCAAACCTTCCTTGATCTCTCTTTTAAATCTCTACTGATCTTGGTAAGTCCACACACCCACAAAAGTTACAACCCATTTCGAAGTGTAGAAGAAGAAGAAATCGTGCAGTGGAGAAACGCAAGCAGGAGGGTGTGTGTGGATTTGCTGGGTTCGATTCGGGTTCCGTCAATATCACTCAAGTTCCTTCGATCTTTCCTCATCTTCCTAGTAGTCAACTACTAGTTGTAAGAAATCCAACTTTTCTCTTTTGATTATATTTCCATTCGAATGATATCATGTTTTTGTTGTAACTGTTCTTGAATAATTTTGTGATATATTGTTCGAATCGTTATTTTTGTTGAAACAAATTGGTGTGGTAGCAACTCATTTTAAAACTAGTAATGTATCGTGTGGCTCGATTTGGATTCGTGTTCCTTTGTTGAATCTTGTAATATCGCGGACTAGATTAGTTGGAAGTGTAGTAGTCGTAGGCTTGTTTCGATTGCAACTCATTCCACTGGTCGAATTAGTAAGTTAAGCCGTAGTCGTGTTGTTTCTTTTGAGTCAAACTAGTCGAATGGTTAATGTCAAAAACGTGCTCGCAAAGTGTTTGATGTTATGTCACTAAAGTTTTAATTTCTAAAACGAGTCTACATTGGAATGAGATAGGTTCTTGAATCATGAGTTTTCACTAGTTCATACCGGCTTGCGGTTAGGGGTGTGTTCGTGGTTGGGTCGAGTGGTACCCGACTCAAGCAAATTCTCAAAACTCAAAATATTGGTCGTTAAATTCGTGGCAAAACCCATCCCGATGAGTGCCATTTCGATCGGTTTATAAGTCCCAAAAAGGACCCGAACTAAGCCTCGTTCGTGTGGTTTAAAGACCTCCCCGAACCGTGCCCAAAATTCGAGTCCAGTGGCTTCATAGTTGCGAAATTAACTTGTTCAAAATATATTTATTTTTTTCCTTTAGTTCCTGCGTTAACAAGAGTGGCCAAGGAGGAATAAGGCCCTACCTTACTGTGTTGATGTTCCAATTTTGTCTCATGGCTGCTGCTAAAAGAAAAATCACACGGGCCACAGTCCATACAAATTCCTCTTGGACCAGCCCAACCCCACTAGACCAGTCCACCCTTGGACGACCTTGTGGTCTTGTCTAGTTGAAACTTAAAAAGCTCACAAGCCATAGTCTAGCCCACTGTTTTCACTAGGGCCGCAGCCCATCCCCCTCCTCGACACACACTTTAATTCATCAATATTTCGCGTCACTTCTATACATATATATACGACTAAAATTAATAAAATGGGCTCGACACTTATGATAATAAACTTGTAATTGTTTAAAAACTCGACGACAACATACAATAAAACTTGACAGTAACTAAATATCGCGACACAAAATTTGATCGTTAATACATAATTTTTCAAATGAAACTATAAATATAATATTGGTTTTAGAATAAGACCTTGCGAGATATATAAATTTCAATGCTTAATTTATAAACAATATGTAGGAATATATACATGTGATATGAAAAAGGTTTAAAATGGAATGACCTCAATTTTAGCATCGACGTTTAATTATATACGATTAAATTGAGAAATCGTAACTAGTTAGATGATATATATTTTCACAACTTATTAAACTAAAAATGATTATACAAAAACAAATGAGGCTTTTATTTTCAAAACCTTATGTTTCTCATGACCCTTTTCATATATTGGCAAAACTTTTTCAATTTTAGATGTTTATTCACATGCATATATTCGTATAACTATAAACATATATACCCATACGATCATTTAAATACCAACCGTCTTATAAATCGTCCTCGTCGACATTTCATAAACCTTATCCTTCGTGCGTATCTTTCCGACCATTTTTAAATCGAGAGTCATCATTCCTATCCTTTTGTACGTTCGTACAACCCGGCGAGTCAAAAACTTTATATATTAAAAACTTGGTTTTCACTTAAATGCTGCCACACCAGCAACACCAACATAAACATTTGAAATACTTGAAATCCTTGAACTAGAATTATGAACTAAAACATATTTTACTAATCTAGGTCGCGTGTCGCTGCCGCACTCTATTTGAACTACTTGTGATTACGCTACTACTTAACAAGGTGAGTTTATAGCCCCACTCTATTTAAACTTGTTTTTACAATTGGGGTGAGAAACATGCAAAACATTTTTTTGGACCAATACTATTGTTTTATTTAAAACTATTACGTGGATTAGCCTAAGCCCTATTATGTCCCAATTTGCCCAAATTCATGAACCGTCAATTCCTGCTGGGAAGCGCGAATGTTATAAATAGATCTATTGGGAGTAACATCCCCGTTCGGGTTGACCGGATAGGCAAACGAACGTATACCATATCGAAACCACAAGTGTCTGGGATACACACTTGCCGGGCCCTGATATTTAACATGCTTCTAGAGCATGCACACATGTTATAGCTTCGGTTGCATGAACTTAGTGCTAGCGTAATAGACTATATTTTATATGACATTGCATGGGTTGTAATGTTCATGTACCAAACTCATGGTCCAAAATCGTTGACTTTTACTGCTTATTGATAAACCTATGAACTCACCAGCTTTTTGCTGACTTTTAGCATGTTTTTCTCAGGTATTTGAGCCGTATGAATGTGACAAGGTTGTGGCAAGGCAAGGGTCATAGACCGTTTTCCGATGTATTGTGACATTTAAACTATGACTTGTTTTTGTCCGGGACAAACTAAATTATGGGCTTATTTATGAATTCAAACTATTTTGTAAACTTATTTAATTTGGTTAAATTAAAACGGAGTATGTATTCCGTTCCTTATTACCTTGTGTTGTGATATTCAATTTAGTAGCACCCCATGACCCGAATGTTTCCGCCATACCAGATTTTGGGGTGTTACAATTAGGCGTTGTGTCTTTGGTCTTGAAGCAGATCAGATCTTGAAACAATGTCACAGTGGACCTTTAGGAGGGCACCACGGGATTTCTACAACCGCCAAGAAAGTATTTAAGGTAGGGTTTTACTGGCCTGGTGTCTTTCGCATTGCACGAAGGCTAGTCCAAACTTGCAATGTTTGCCAAAGAGCGGGGAACATTTCATGTCGTGATGAGATGCCACAAAACTATATGAAAGTCTACGAGATTTTTGATGTTTGTGGAATTGATTTCATGGGACCATTCCCTACTTCAGGAGGAAATAGGTACATTCTCGTAGCCATTGATTATGTGTCCAAATGGGTGGAGGCATAGGATCTACCAACTAATGATACTAGAGTGGTCCTCAACTTCCTCAAAAAGTTATTTGCTCAATTTGGTATACCCTTAATGGGTGTTAGCATTTGAAGTGGCGATCATTACTAGTTTACGTGCCTTGTAATAGGTCGATATATATATAAACGCGTAATAGGAAGTCCTTTGTTAGTCCATTATTTAAACCATGGGCTCGGCCCATTAGAGGCCCAACCGGCCGATGTAGGAACTATATAAACCCTGTAACACCCCCATCTGAGAATGGGTCAAATGTCACATTTATGACATCAACAGAACATACGCAAGCGGAAGACTTTATTATAATTAAGGTTACATAAGTTCTTGAATAAAACTAAGGGAATAATAAGTCTAGATCACAGTGAATCTCAAACTAAATACAAATCCAACCATGTCTATATGAAAGGTAAATTCCGAAGTCTAATCCAAAAGCAAATGGGTACTATCATCAGGGTGGTCCACTAAGAGCTCCTATGCACTATTCACTCATATCCCAGCTTCCCTCTTATTACCTGCCGCAGAGAAAAGAAAATGCGGCTGAGCTTAAAAAGCTCAGTGAACAGATATAAACAAACGGATAACTAAACAATAATAAGTAAGTGAGAAGGAACCATAAGAATATGTTGAACAAAGAAATCATAGGTCATAAGAGTCAAATGAATGATGAGTCAAAAGAATGATAAGGAAAATCAAATAATCATAAAGAAATGCCCACGAGCCCAAAACGCATGTCTAAAGCATGATGCATGCCTTAAACCAAATATCCAATCATATATAATAATCCTGTCATATCAAATATATACATGGAGTAGCTTGCTCCCAAAAGTGAAATAGGGTATATGGCACACACAAGACCATTCACATATCAAATCTGAACAAAGTACCTAGGATGCATCCATACGCTCCCTGCAAAATAAAGTAATACCCATATACACGAGTACAAAGACAAGTATATATACATATTCATAATGGCCAAGTGCACAATATACATATATGAGAATGCCATGGATCAATCACACCTCCACAGATAGTGTCATGCCATTGATGCCTCAATGACATGGTCATGGTACCTCCATGACTAGTTAACAGCTCGGGCGACGGAATAAGTCAAATGATATACAAAGCATAATGGGACAAACATAAGTTGTCTAACCAAGATGATATCTAACAGATCGAATATCATGTCAAATGGCATAGCATAATGAATATCATATCAAATGGAATATCAATCATGGATAATGATAACAAATGAACTAATGATTCAGATCAAGATAACAAATGAGCAAAAGTCAAAGATCAAGAGTCATGAGAAATCCTTACTGAAAAAGGATATAATATCTGTACCTTAACGCAATTGAAAGAACACTCGGAAAGACAATCACTCCTTCTTTAAATGATCGTCCTGAATTAATAGTCATTTATTATTTAAGAGTCCATTTCATAAGTTCATTTATATGTCATAATTGATTCAGTACTCATTGTCACTTATTAATGTGTTTAGGATTTCACATGTGAAATTAGGTTTACCTTAAGTATTCATAATAAAGGTTTTAAAAGTATCTTGGGACTAATGATTTAACCTAATTAGAAACAAAACAAGTTTAAAGAGGCTAGGTTAAAGCACAACCTTATTTCACCTTCAGGTTCATTCCTTTATGATTTTTATGACACATCAAACAAGCTCCCGTGGTTTTATAATTTTAACCAGTGACACCTATATATGTTTAGTACTTCCCATAATTTTATAGATTTTATCTCCTAGTGTAAGTATTTGATCAAAAATCATTTATTCAAATCTGTCAAGAAAGTGACCTGTTTGTATACCCGAAAAGTTTGTATTTTATAAACACACTTAAACCTTCCAGAAAAATGTACAAAAATTACAATAACTAATGAACATGTTGAGTATTCTCCTGCTAAAATTTGGGGTTCTCAATCATTATACTTTGCGAAATAAAAATCATAGAAACCGACTGAAATTAGACTCAAAATTCCCAGATTTGACAATCAATCTTGTAAAAATCAAACGACCCATTTCTCGACCTCCAACGACCTAGAGACTTACATATTCAGAAATTAGACAACTTGAACTTAATTTAAGAGTCAGGAAAGATGTAAAAACCTATAGTATAACTCTATTTCCAGTCCTCTCTTGGTATGCCCTTTTTTCGAGACCAAAACAAAGTGAGACAAACACAAATGCACCACACACTTCATTCTTTCTAATTCTGATTTTACGTACATGTTTATGTATATCTTTTAGATATGGTTCGACACCACACACACACACAAACGCCAAGGAACACAAGACATGATGAATTCACAAAACCATTCTTAGCATGCATGCGAAACAAACACATAAAATCATGAACCGAAACCCTAACTCTCTCGTTAATAGTTATATGCCTAGGGTTTTTATATACGGCATCATATTAATGTGTTATTAATGATCTTTATTAGGTTAAGAAAAAATTACACGGATGGTCCTTGTGGTTTACACGGATTTCATGTTTAGGAGCTATTTCATGTTAATTACGCCACAGATACCTATTTTGTGAAACGTTGCACGCGTTTGGTCCCTAAGCTGGATGGACGTTATCTTTGACCATTAAGTGTATAAATATTATTTTTCCGTTAGTCCCTCCGTTAGTATCTTTTGCATCGTTAGTCCTTTTGACCAATATCCGTTAGAGTCTATTGTTGAGTCCCTCACGTGTCGAAGATGTGAGTGTATTTTGGTCATTTTACTTCTCACCTACCAAACTAATCACTCTCTCATTTGCAGTATAACTCCTCCTATATTCCATCACCCCTTCATTTTCAACCTTGTAGATACACCACCGGAAAACAACCAAAACTCATATGAATTAAACAACAACTGATCTAAATTACAAAAAAAATAAAAACCCACAGACAATCGATTGAATCCATCTCGCAGACATTAATGGCGGTTCGATTGAATCCATCTCGCATACGTGGTGATATTCTTAAAAAATAGCACATCATGTCTTCTTCAAGATCTTCTTAATGAAGGTCTCGGGTAGGCTTGTTTGATTTGTGTTTCTTTTAATGAACGAGAGAAAGAGTATAACATAATTGTTATAAATCTTTCTCTAAGGATTTCGTATAGTTAAAAGAAGTTGAGCTTCTTATAGATCAATGATGAGTTTTTGGTGTGGATCTACAAAAATCTTGAAATCTCAAACGAGATACATTATACCAAACAACCTGAGATAATAATTCTTTTTTGACTCCTTTTTGGACTTCGATCTACTTCTTTATCTGTCTTTAATAATTCTTTTTTACTTTAAGAACAAAGACTTGTGAAGGCTGTTAAGTTTTAGTCATATCCTTTTGACTGTTGCATATTCATATCCTTTTTGGACTTCTACTTCTTTATCTGTCTTTGGGTATAAGTGTTAAAAGATTAGATTTGAATTGGATTTGATGGGTTTCAGAAAAATAATTGGATTTGAAGGCTGTTAAGTTTTAGTCATATCCAGATGATTTGGTTGCGGTGGTTTATTTGTCGAAAAATAATGGTGGTGGTATGAGTGTTGATATGATTATTTGGGAGTATGAGTGGATTCGTGATTTGGGAGTATGAGTGTTGATATGATTATTTGTTGGTGGGACTGATATGAAGATTAGTTGTTGAGGTCATTCTGTTTTGCAAGAAATTGAGTAATATTTATCAGTGTCGCTGAAATGTCGGGTTTAACAAAGGCAGCTGAGATGGTAGATGGGTCTAGGATTAGATGAAATAAATATGATGTCATGGGTTATATGTTGTGGATTTGTGTGAATTCAGTCGGCTCAGAGAAGCGAAATGTGTTGTGGATTTCTTGTTTGTGAGGTAAAGTGTTTCTTGTTCGTTTCACAATACAATTTGTTTGACAAGATCGATGAAGGATTTGTGTTTAGATCGAATTGGATCTTGTTTCGAAAATCTGTGTTCTTGTTGGAAGCTTCCGTTTACAAAGGAGTTAGTATGATTGGGATTATATATGCCATGTGTTTGTAGCCGGAATCTGGGTTTGTAGCCGAAAACTGGGTTTGTAGCCGGAAACTGCCATTTTTAATTCATTTTAAAAAATGAGGACTAACGATGCAAAAGATACTAACGGAGGGACTAACGGGCAAATAATATTTATACACTTAACGGTCAAAGATAACGTCCATCCAACTTAGGGACCAAACGCGTGCAACGTTTCACAAAATAGGTATCTGTGGCGTAATTAAAATGAAATAGCTCCTAAACATGAAATCCGTATAAACCACAAGGACCATCCGTGTAATTTTTTCTTAGGTTAATGATTGTAGTTAGGGCTTGTAACTGAGTCTAGGTCAAATAGAAAGGGAGACAAGGCTCGACATCAAAAGGAAACACACACGACAAAAAATTCTTAACCATTATAAGTGGCGTTAAATCTTTATATGTGTGATTTCATGTGACACTTAGCGATACCAAACCAGCAGCAGCACATGATTTATTTTAGGGTTTCATATGCTTATTACGTTTATGATACTCAAGTTTAACGACAAGGATGTTTAGCAAAAATGTAGCTTAGGCTGGAATCAAAAGAGACCGAATAAATAAGGATACAAGCACCACAAAAAGGCTGCAACGATTAGGCACAAGAGCTGCAAACCCTACCCCGAACGATCACCACACTAGCACTTCGTATTCTCTTCTTTCTTGGTAGAAGCAAATGGATTTTTATGTTTGTGTTATGATTCGGTGTAGGGAGAGAAGAGAGAGACCAAATGGAATATGTTATACGGTTTATGAGAAGGGGAAAGCGTGTAAAACCACAAGGAAAGCCATGTAAGGTTGTTATGGTATGTCGTGTGATGTTTAAGGAAACAATAGGCATGCATATCTTTTATCTTGTAAACAATATATCTTGTGTTCTTATCTTCAAAACAAACGAGTGGACTAAGGGATATGTGGAATTCGGTTCTCAAAACAAAATTGAAAAAGGAAACGTGTATATTGATACTGTTAGACCCGTTTCCCGGGTGTTGGGACCCCACCCTAGATGAAAGTGGATAAAGACCTTATGTGATTGGTCAATCAACGAAAGTTGCGTAATGGTCAAACCTGATAGCCAATTAATAGTCAAAGTATGACTAATATAGTTATATAATATGATGCATAACTAAAGGGGCCTAGGTTGCCAAGTATTAAATATGTTATAAAGTTAAGTGTGGCCAAAGTAAGGAGAATGGGACTTGAGGGGCCATTCTTGCCTTAAGTCCAAACTTGTGCTTTAGCTAAATAAATCCAGGAGAATCTAGATTTCTCCACATATTTATTGGGTCTTGTATGGTCCGGTTTTGGAAGGGAGAAAAGGGAGGGAATAATAGCTTGATGATGAAGGGTTGATTAGTGAATGAGTTCATATCATAAGATAAACCCTAGCAATGATCTTCCTCAAGTAAGTCTCCCCATTCTTGATGTTAATTAAGTTATAGCTAAGTGGGTTTTCATCACATGATCACGATATGATCATATGATGATATGATTTGGAAGATAAGTGTATTTGATGGGTTTTGATAACCCTTGTTATGTATTTTATGTTATGTTGTTAGGTTTTGGTTATTATGAAGGATGATGATGTTGATGGATCATTATGATGATGATGATGTTATGGATGTGTTGTAGCTTGGATTGAGGTAAGTAAAATGATGATAGCATAAGTTATATGGATTTCTATCATTATGTGTTATGTATGTTTATGATGAGAAGATGAGCTTGGATATGTTATTGTGATGCCATGTTTATGGCTTATGTGATGAGATGATGCTATGGATATGTTGATGTTATGTGCTAGTTGAGATTTGAGTAGTGAGCCATGAAGTAAGTATTTTATGTATATGATGCATCATGTGGATTGAAGTATGATTATATGTTATGATCGTTTTACTTACTAAGCCGTTGTGCTTACGGTTTAGATGTTTAACCGTTTTGTAGGTTGGCGTTTTGTATGGATGGCTTGGATGTAAGGATATATGGGTTAAGGCATGGTTATGCAATGTGGGTAGATTGGTAAGAATGTAGAGCTTAGGTAGATACCGAGCTCATGTGTAAGTTTGTACCCCCGTGAGTCAAGTGATGTCTTGTAACGAGTAAATAAGTGTCAAATTGTATGTCAAGTGATGAGTAACGATTTGATAGTCATTTGATGGGTCTAAGCATGTTTTATGTGTTTTTGATTAAAGCCTAAAGGGGCGTTTGGTTTATGTATGAACATACCTATTTTGGAATGTAAACGGGTCAAGTACCCTTGGGATATGTTTGTTATGTTAATTTAATGCTTTTGGTATAGTTTGGTGTAAAACGGAAGTGGTATAAGTGGTTTGTTGTGAAAATGGGTCAAAAGAGGTTTATGCATAACCCGTCAGTTTGGGATCCACTTTTAGGTCCCAAAGTGCTGGACCTTAGTGTAGATCTTCCAGGATCTACTTTTAGGTCCCAAAGTTCTGAACCTTAGTGTGGATCCTCCTAGGATCTACTTTTAGGTTCTAATTGGTGGTCCTTGGTGTGGATCAAGCTTTAAGTCTAGGATCTACTTTTAGGTTCCAAGATATGGACCTAAGTGTGGATCCAGTTTGCTCATCTTGGTTATGATCCAGTTTCTTCATCTTGGTTATAAATCCAGAATGGTCATCTTGGTTATAAGTTCAGAATTGGTCATCTTGGTTATGTTCAAGGATTTTTGTAAATGGTCAAAAGTAAAGGTAAAGCGTTTCCGCGTAAAGTTTTAAGTTTTGGTCAAAGCGGGCACGGGGTGTAACAACTTGGTATCAGAGCATCGGTTTAAGTGAATTAGGTCTCCACTATAGGTTGCCTAGTCTTAAACCACTCGTAGAAGCGTTAGACGTAAGTGTTAGTTGCGCGGAAATTAATTGCTAAGTGTTAGATGGATTATGTTTTATGCTAGTTGAGCTTATTGATGATAGATGATGTATGTTAGTAATAGTATTGATGTGTATGAGATACAAGTCCATGGGGACTTGGGATGCTTAGAAATTGGTTGGCCGAGCACCTCGGTTGGTGCCGATGTTGGTATTGTGATTTTTGTGATGAAAGTCCGTGGAGGACTTGAGATGTTTATATGATTAGTTAGCCGTGCACCTCGGTTGGTTCCGGTGATTATATTGTGATTATGTGAGGTATGATAGAACTATAGTGATGGATTGCGAGTAGCAATGCTAAGTGGTATTAGAGACGGGTTAGTAAGTGAACTAAGGTTTATGATGCCTTAATTATAAGATGGGCTATTGCTTGCGGTTAGTTAGAATGTTGAGGCTTAGACATAGATTGATTATGTGATGTAATATATAATGCCATAGACTTTATGTTTTGATTTTGATTGTGAATGTTTTAACACTTGTTGGATAAGTGTTAAGTGTTATTATGTTGTTGTTTATGTGATGTTAAGTATATGGAGTAGTTTATGACATGTCTAAGTTTTATGTGATGTGCTTGAGAGCATGATGGCATAGAAGTGTATGAGTTGAGATAGATGCATTGGAATGCATAGTATGTGATGACTTATTGTCGAAAGGAAGTTGAGAGAATACATTAATATGTGAAATAATTTAAGAAGCATGATAATTATTTGAAAAGCATAAATGCTTAAAAAGATTGAGATAAGCAAGAAGTGAATAGCGAAGTACGTTTGTAGTTGAGGTCTTGAGAGGCATGATTGATATAATAACGATAGATGCTTGAAGGCATAATTTCTTACATGAGTAACTAAAATGAGAAAGTTAAAGTGTATAGTTAAAGCATGATGAAGTCATGTGTATATAAAACATGAAAACTAAATTGTGTTAGTAATAAATTAGTAGAAGTGATGAATGAGATATAGATCGCGCTAGAAGTCATAAGTGACTTGAAGTGTGCTAGAAAGAGTTGTAAAACATGAATATAATCATGCTAATCTATATATTGAAATGTGTTTGATGAGATTTGTGATAGTGTTTAAGGATAAACCAATGTAAGGTTTATATGCGTAAAATATTGAATAGACTAAATGAAGTGATAGTATGAGTTGTGAATATGGTCAACCCAGGGTTGACGGGTAATAGTAAAGTGTGTTGTAAGAACACGTAAAAGATGTGTAAATTGTAATGAACAAGAAACATATAGAACTTGTCTAAAATAAAGATGGCACATAGCGAGTGTGTGAGTCAACTTGGGGTTGACGAATGAAAGATAAGTTGCATTGTGAGAATGCAAATTTAATAAATGGGCAAGTGTTATACAGAAACTTGTCAAGATGATAGTAAGCGTGTTAGTGAATATTGAGATTGCTTAAGGCAATGAGAATAGAGAAAATGATAGTGTGCCTAATTATAGAAGCTCATGAAAGATAAAGTGAGTAAAGATGATAAGACATATATAGCTTGGATCCAATGCTCTAGTTTTGGCATCCTTTGGGATGGCCTAGCTTGCCTCTTATGGCATGATTGTTAGCTTGCCTTCACCGGCATGGTTTGCCTACATCCTTGGCATGTGTTAAAGATCCTTCGGGATGAATGTTAAAGATGGTATCCTTCGGGATGGCCATGTGATATAGTATGGTATCCTTCGGGATAGCCCAGCTTGCCTTTATGGCATGGATGTTATGGTATCCTTCGGGATAGCCCAGCTTGCCTTAGGGCATGGATGTTAGCTTGCCTTCAGGGCATGGTTGTTTAGCTTGCCTTCATGGCATGTGTTTGGCATCCTTTGAGATGGCCTAGCTTGCCTTTATGGCATGGATGAAAGTTAGCGAGATTGGATCCAAGGCTAGTAAAGATGGAAAGTAAAACAAGTACGAGTGTGATGTCGGAAGCGTATAAGTAGGACGGTTTATGGTTTCTTGATTTAAATGGATTGGGACGCCTTTTCATTTAAGTGAAGAAATTGTAAATCGCCGAACCATAAGTTTATAATTCCTTGTTTACATAGATTGGGACGCCTTTTTATGTAAATAAAGAGTTATAAATGAGTGGACTTATGTGTAGCCGATATGACATAAGTACGGATAGTGATATGAGAAGGTGAAAACTAAAACATGTTAGACGTCATAAGAAAAGATAAATATGAATTAAACTGATAGCAGTGTTAAGGTCATGTGTAAAACCATGTCTAGAATGAGTTATGCATTAAATTGATAAGTTAATTGGTGAGCATTCCCGAAATTTCATAAGAAAGATTGCTTAAGTGATGCGTATGGTAGATTTTGAAAGGTGCCGTTTGTATGGTACTTTGTATAATTATGAATAAGTTGCCGGTTTTTGATGTAGTTTTGTGTTGGCATTATGTAAAATGTGAAATTGGCCGGTATAAGATGTTATGTCATGTTTGTTGCATCGGTGTATGACGTGTTTATAGTGATGAAGTTTGACTTATATAAAGTCAAAATAGTAAAATTTTCCACATGACAAGTAGTCATTGTGGGAAATTTTAGATAAGATTGTGATAAGAAGAGTAGTTAGAGTAGATTGCAAGTTATGTTTATGTATAGCAAGTTTGGAATTTGCATGATCATGTAGATTGTTGCAAGGTTATGGCTTAGAGAGCATGAGAATAAGATGCATGTTTATGTTGTGATTTAGTTTTGGATAGAAATAGATGAGAGATTTCGGGGACGAAATCTAAATAAGGGGGTAGAATTGTTAGACCCGTTTCCCGGGTGTTGGGACCCCACCCTAGATGAAAGTGGATAAAGACCTTATGTGATTGGTCAGTCAACGAAAGTTGCGTAATGGTCAAACCTGATAGCCAATTAATAGTCAAAGTATGACTAATATAGTTATATAATATGATGCATAACTAAAGGGGCCTAGGTTGCCAAGTATTAAATATGTTATAAAGTTAAGTGTGGCCAAAGTAAGGAGAATGGGACTTGAGGGGCCATTCTTGCCTTAAGTCCAAACTTGTGCTTTAGCTAAATAAATCCAGGAGAATCTAGATTTCTCCACATATTTCTTGGGTCTTGTATGGTCCGGTTTTGGAAGGGAGAAAAGGGAGGGAATAATAGCTTGATGATGAAGGGTTGATTAGTGAATGAGTTCATATCATAAGATAAACCCTAGCAATGATCTTCCTCAAGTAAGTCTCCCCATTCTTGATGTTAATTAAGTTATAGCTAAGTGGGTTTTCATCATATGATCAAGATATGATCATATGATGATATGATTTGGAAGATAAGTGTATTTGATGGGTTTTGATAACCCTTGTTATGTATTTTATGTTATGTTGTTAGGTTTTGGTTATTATGAAGGATGATGATGTTGATGGATCATTATGATGATGATGATGTTATGGATGTGTTGTAGCTTGGATTGAGGTAAGTAAAATGATGATAGCATAAGTTATATGGATTTCTATCATTATGTGTTATGTATGTTTATGATGAGAAGATGAGCTTGGATATGTTATTGTGATGCCATGTTTATGGCTTATGTGATGAGATGATGCTATGGATATGTTGATGTTATGTGCTAGTTGAGATTTGAGTAGTGAGCCATGAAGTAAGTATTTTATGTATATGATGCATCATGTGGATTGAAGTATGATTATATGTTATGATCGTTTTACTTACTAAGCCGTTGTGCTTACGGTTTAGATGTTTAACCGTTTTGTAGGTTGGCGTTTTGTATGGATGGCTTGGATGTAAGGATATATGGGTTAAGGCATGGTTATGCAATGTGGGTAGATTGGTAAGAATGTAGAGCTTAGGTAGATACCGAGCTCATGTGTAAGTTTGTACCCCCGTGAGTCAAGTGATGTCTTGTAACGAGTAAATAAGTGTCAAATTGTATGTCAAGTGATGAGTAACGATTTGATAGTCATTTGATGGGTCTAAGCATGTTTTATGTGTTTTTGATTAAAGCCTAAAGGGGCGTTTGGTTTATGTATGAACATACCTATTTTGGAATGTAAACGGGTCAAGTACCCTTGGGATATGTTTGTTATGTTAATTTAATGTTTTTGGTATAGTTTGGTGTAAAACGGAAGTGGTATAAGTGGTTTGTTGTGAAAATGGGTCAAAAGAGGTTTATGCATAACCCGTTAGTTTGGGATCCACTTTTAGGTCCCAAAGTGCTGGACCTTAGTGTAGATCTTCCAGGATCTACTTTTAGGTCCCAAAGTTCTGAACCTTAGTGTGGATCCTCCTAGGATCTACTTTTAGGTTCTAATTGGTGGTCCTTGGTGTGGATCAAGCTTTAAGTCTAGGATCTACTTTTAGGTTCCAAGATATGGACCTAAGTGTGGATCCAGTTTGCTCATCTTGGTTATGATCCAGTTTCTTCATCTTGGTTATAAATCCAGAATGGTCATCTTGGTTATAAGTTCAGAATTGGTCATCTTGGTTATGTTCAAGGATTTTTGTAAATGGTCAAAAGTAAAGGTAAAGCGTTTCCGCGTAAAGTTTTAAGTTTTGGTCAAAGCGGGCACGGGGTGTAACAGATACAAGAGTGTGTCGTTTCTTATTTAGGATAGGACTAGGATTTATATTTTGTATTTTATATTCTTAATCATATAGTATATAGTATTTATAGTACTTAATTATTTAATTAAACTTAGGATATAATTAAAGTAAATAATTAAAATGTTAATCCAAATTCTAGGGTGTTATAAACCCTCTCCTACACATAGAGAGGGTGTGTGCCTCATAATTTCAAGTCTATTTTCACATAGTTCACACCTAGTTCCCCTCTCTCTCTAGTTCTTCCTTTCTCTCTCTAGAATAAATCTCTTTGTGATTTGTGTATGTTCTTGATACTATATTGGGATCCTTAAATTGCTATCAGAGCTTTCATAATGATCTTGGAGTGATTTGTGTTTGAAAAACGTGTTTAAAAGTTGAGTTTTTATCCGTTTTTGTGTGTTTGAAGGTTACCGAGTTCGTTTTTTTTTATCGAAGTACTATATTATGCGGTTTAAAACGTTAAAGTTGTTGTTTTTATGATAGATTTAGTGTTTTGGTAAAGATCTTTGCAAAAGAAATGGATTAAAAAGGTCAAAAATTGTGTCTTTGGTCGATTTTAAAAGTTGCGTTTTCATCTGTTTAGAATCTCGGTAAAGTTCATATTTAACGAGACTGGTAATTCGGTAAAAGTACTATTCATTTTGGCTTGATTTTAGGAAAGTACAAAAATGGAATCTGAGAAAATTTAGAGTGTTAGTTATTTTTAGTAAATTCGGTAATTTAACAAGTTCTTTAAAATTATTTTTACCAAGATTGTTAAAGTCATTTTCACCAAGTTTGTTAAATTCACCGAGATCGTTAACTGGTTTTTACCAAGATTCGTTTTTCACCGAGATTGTTAAAGTAGTTTTCACCGAGTTCATTAACTATGGTTCACCGAGATCGTTTGTTACAACTTTCATCGAGATTGAATGTTTACCAAGATTTGACCAACTTTTATCGAGATTAGACCATACATTTCACCGAGATTCTTTCCCTCGCTTCTAAAACCTAGATTATTGAAAATTTAATTTCGATTTCACTTTCAGTTTTAACGCCAAATACTCTTAAGTATTAAAAGAGAAGCGATTGAAGGAGATATACAAATACGATATAGAACAATCAATGAGGGTGTAGAATTGGATGCTAACTTGGTTTTCACGAAAAGTATGCACGACAATGATGCATTATCAGAATAGCAGGATGAAAGCAGCAGTCCATGTTATGATTCAGATGCTGACGGTGCACTCAGTAATGAGTTTGTTTCGGATACTGATGATGTTGATGTCGGACCTTCATTTGACACTAACACATTGACTAAGGTACAAAATTCAAACGATGATAATTATGATAATGTTCTTGCATTTGATAACGTGTTTGCTCATGAGAAACTAAATCATGAAAAACCCGAATCTATTAACGACACATATATGGTGGATCAGGATAATAGTAATATGACTTTTGAGACTCCAGATATAGATCCTAATATAGGTAAGGAAGAACATGATAAATGTGGGTTATCAGCAACAACATGCTTTATTTGCTTCCTTAGTCAATAATTTACAATCTAAAGTAGAAAAATATAATAAGGTCAATCGCGAAGCTCAATAAACAAATGTCTTATTCAAAGAGATTGAGAGTTATAAAGGGCTTGAAAAACATTTTGAAAAAGATACTCCCAAAATGAGTGAAGCGAGGATGTGTCTTAATGTTAAAAGCAGAACTTGTGTCATTTCAAAATACTGTAAAGATAAAATGACTTTTTAACTATTGATACCTACAACTCAAGTTTTCACAAAGAACTTCAAATGATGTTTAAAATGGAAATTGCCCCAGTTTTTAATAACCTTAACGCTCGAGTAATTCATGTTGAAATGACATTTAAAGCTGAAACAATCGAATTTTTGAGAGACTATAAATCTATTGAAAAGGAGGTTAATTCTCTTGTGAAAACAAATAACGACAAGACGGTTAAGGTTCTTAATGACAATTTTTCAAACCTTAAATCTCAAGCTCGTGAAAATGAAAGGAAACTAATTAAGAAGTATGAAAAGCATCAAGAATCTGTCAAACCACCTTTAAATAGAGAAAAAGGATTTGAAATTGGTTTTCAAGAATCTATTTATCGAGAAAAATGTTTAATCCAAAAACTTGCTAACCAACAGGTAACTAACACAAGAACGGTTAAGTCCCTTTTGAATGAAATATCTGTTTTAAAATATGAGAATTTAAAACTTTAGAAAACCAGTTCAAATTTTGAGATTGTTAAAACGAATCATACAATGATGGTTTCTAAACTTGAAAATTAAAAACAAGAGTTTTTGAAAAAAAATAAACGCTCTTGAAAAGAAACATCAAAAATGGGACAAACTGTTTCGAATCTTCACATGATGCTTCCATCGAAAGATAATGTTAATATAGGAAAATGCGGCCTTATTTATGAGAATCCTAATAATTTGAACAAAGAAAAATCATTGTTTTTTAAACAAAGCCAAGATGTTGACACACAGTTTCTATAACACTGAAAAGCTGGGACAAGATATGTCAACTGACCTTATGATCAATTCCCAAGAATTTTAGAGTGTGAAGAAGAAAAACATTTAAAAGTGAAACAAAGAAAAACCACATTCTCATATCATGACTTTGTATATGTTTTTTCTTAAAGGTAAAATCTTTCAAAAGTCCATTTGGAAAGAAAAGACACTAATTTGAAAAAAAACATTTGGAACAAGCTTCGCTCGCTACTTACTATCCTCAACTTTGGCAAAGTACACCAAAGAAAGAATTATGTTTTCTCAAGCATGAAATGGACTCTTTTGTAAAACAAATGCATTCCATGCAGGATCCTACACTTGATGAATTCGAGCGTCCTTGGAATGCTGTAAATGTTATCGTCTGGGAAGCTAAAAATATTTTGACAAACGATTTTGAGCCTTTGGCTAATAACATCAATGCTAGACTTAATCAATTTGAAAAGAATGTTGTCATTGAAATGAAAGAAGATTTAATGTATGTTACTTCTCTTGAAGACGAATTTGATGAAAAATGTTTAATCCTTGATAATCAAAAAGAATTTTTTGTTGTCCCATAATTATCTTAAATATGACATAATCAAGAAAGAGTGGGTGTGAACACTACTTAAATGGAGAGATAAAGAGAGAGGAAAGTCATGAAGGTGAGAAGAATATTATTATTACACACACAACCCGCACAAGTGAAGTGAAACTTGTGAGGGGGGGGGGGCATTTATATAGTACATATATACGTCCACCACCCTCATAACTTTACTAAAGTTGTGAGGGTTCACAACTTTCCCATTCCTCCTTCCAACTCTACAAATGTTGGAAGGGGAGGGTACAACAACTATAATATTTACATTTTTAACCAACATATACAAGATAGACCCTATACTATTAATAAACACTTTCTTGTTCCTAACAATCTCCTCCAAAGGGTGGATTATTGGGGTCTTCTTGTATTGAGCAGACGTCTTGTGTAACTCCTGATTCCAAAATACTTTTCCATGCATTTCCATGAATTACGGAGCTCTAATCTTTCCTTGATCATCTGCATGACTTTGCTTGTCAAAGCTTGTTGCTCAACATCTGTCTCTAGTTGCTTGAATTGAGTTTGTTCCAGCATGTCTTCCAGCTTTTCCAAGATTAGTTCCAATGTCCATGTGCTAAACTTAGCGACTTCATCAACCCGGAATAACCGCTTCTCTTTGGTCTTTGTCACATATATAACACATACTCCTAAGTTTAGCTTCTTGAAGCACTTCTACTGTCTGGTCTTGTGAATACCCGGAATACCAATGTAGGAGGTGTCAAATTGATCCTCTTCTGGTAACTCTCAATACCCATCTAGAAGTCTTCTACATGAACCACTACGACTCTAGACCTCATAAATATCTTCAATGATTCAACAATGTCTTTTTCAACATCGGTCTTGAGCTTGTGTTCAATTCGACTAAAGAACACGTCTTTAATGTCATGTGGGTAAAGGTTCTTGTAATAAGCTTCAGAAAACTTGTAGTGCTCCCCGTCTCCAAGAATAACATGGTAATCTATGAACCCATGAAAGAACAGATGTTCACTCGTAATGCTAACATATTCCTTGATCTTTTAGATGACCCTCTTTGACTTTTCTTTGTCTGAATCTAACAAACCTTCTGGTGTTTTCACTCTTGTTAGTAATTCCCAACTTAACATCTATGTCATACAATTCTGATTTCAGTTGATGTTTGGTGAACTTTCTTGCTAAAGGTCCTTCTTCCAGATGTGGTTCGGGTAATTCGTTGAACGGTGCACTTCTTCTGAATGATGGGTTGTATTTGTTGAGACCACTGGTGAGGTATAGCAAGTCATGGTTGAAAAGATCATTTGGTTCACGGGTTTCTGGGACTCTGGGACCCCGTCCTCTTGGTTTCTAGAACATTTTTCGTATCACATAACAACTACATTCTTTCGGTTCAGCTGGTTTTTCAGTGGATGGAGCAGTGAGCATTTTCTGAATCTGTTCTTCATTGAACTTGAGAGGATTCGATACACTATTAAGGTGGTTAAACCTTTGTCGCTTTGTGTATGTGATACTTGAGTTAATATGATCAAGTACGCGGAATTTACTTAATCACACTTAGAAGGTAATTTGTTGTATGGAAATGGAACAGTGATGCTTATGAGATTAACAAAGAACACAAAAAGTATTTCACCAAACGATTAATATTATTGATAATGATACAAAGGTTTGATGTTGTTTGTTGTTGATGTTTATGAAAAGTTCTATCAAGTTCTAAGTAAGCACACTTGACTACTAAGCTAAGATCTTCTTTTATATAACAAGAAGATCTTTACAATATATTGTTAAGTCACATCAAGTCTAATCGAACTACTTGCTATCTTATCTTATGTGTGTAAGTAACTAAGATACAACATGTATCTATGTTTACAACTTGTTCTGTGAGAATAAGATAAGGACTGAGCACATGGGGTAAGATATTATCTACCGTGTATATTTGACTTTAGTCAACCAGACTTAACCTTGAACGAGCAGACTTAATTCTGTATTCACCAGAATTAACACTAGCAGACTTAATCTTCAACGACCAGACTTAACCAGGTAGCAGACTTAACCAGGATTAACGCTAGCAGACTTAACCACCAGAGTTAATCACTTAGAGAATTTCCCGATACTTAATCTTCGGAATATTTAATTCCCAACAATCCTCCCCTAAACATGTGAACCCTTTCCAACATGTTTTCTGAATTGAATTTCTGATTGTGAGGATCTTTCAAACACTTCTCTGTTCTGAGAGATCAGTAACTCATCTGCTTTCTGTTCTTTGACTTTAACAATATCAATACACATCTTCAGTCTTCAAACATTGACCTAAAAGATGGTGCAATTTCCTTGGATGGAGGAATTATAAGAGGCAATGGTGCTGTGTATCTTGGATGCTTGTTTCAACAAGTGAAATCATCTATCAGCATGCCTTTGCAAGAGATGAACAAACGTAGTGAACTGAAATTGAAACTGAAAGCTCCTAGATAGAACTTTCTCCTTTGAAATGTTTAATCCCTTCTGAATATATAAAATACACCAGAATGGTGAACTTTCTGTTCTTGTCATTTTCAACTTCCATATCATCATCTTGTATGCTCTTGTCTTTTCCTCCCTTTCATTGGTTAATCTTCCTTGAGATATTCCTCCCCTGGGTATAACATTTCCTCCCCAGTGAGTGTCTTTCCTCCCCTGTTTGGAAGATTTCTCACCATCATCCCATCATCATCTGATCTACCAATTAGAACTTGTTTTCAGACAATGTTGTACATGTAGCCATCAATTCCTTAAGAGTTTAAGTTTCTGCCCTCATCACTTCTAGGTGTGTTAACTCCTATGAGAGGTGATTCATTGGACATTTGACTCATGATCCATCAATGGATGGTTTTTCTGAATCCTTTGAAAATCCTTGTTTAAGAAATTATTTGACTTAGCAGTATGTTCATGATTTTAGAATTGAAAAATCATACTGCTTTCAACCATTTTGAAGGGATTAAGTGTGTAACAGACACTTAATAAAAATTTCGGTTTAAAGCAACCTCTGGTTGTGTGAGAACCAAGGTTTTTCGGTTATAAATAACTGCCTGTGTAAAGATAAACCTATTCAAAAGGCTTTCTTGACAGGGTTTTCAGCTCATAGCAATTGTTACCTCTAACACAAGTGTTAGATTCACTTTTACTGTCTGTTCTTTCTATCAGATGTCTTTAGACTTGCTCATTATACTTAAAAGTATAAAATGATAGAAAGTGAGTTGAGTCAGTTACTTTCTGACCAACTAAGTCATCAATTCAATGTGAAATTTCATAATCAGGTTTCAAGAAAGAAGTTTTAAGGAGATGTAAATTCCCAAACTCTTTCTATCATAAACCTATTATGTTAGCAACTTTGTATAACATTCTGCTGCTTCCATTTCACTTGAAACTTCCTTTTTGCTCAATGTTCATTCCTAAAATTGTTAGTCTAAAACCAAGAAACAATATGCAAAGCATATGTCTTATAGCAGCATTATCATATGACTAACAGAATGAACTTTTAACAATTTACTAGAATCTTAACTAGTAATTCTGAAACCTATTCCTTCTTTGATGGTAACATATCCAATGATTTAAAGATGTGACATGTTGCCAGATATGTGTCTTGAACATTCATTATTTGAGTATCCTTGATATCCTTGTTTAGCATTTGAATGTTCCTGCACATGTATAAAAAAATTAGTTTTCTTTGGGGATCCAAGCCATTGCTGACTTGGATCTACCTCTTGCATCAATGTAATCAACCCTTTTTAAAATGATTGATGCACCATTGGGTTTAATTGGTCTCCAAACCCAACATACTGAGGTCTTAACAGCATTTGCCTTCTTTTTCCAAGCAGCAGTATTAACTACTTGCCAAGCAGAATTAACTGCTGACTTTGTAGTTGTACCCTTAATTTTCCAAACTTGTTTTTGGACCACTGCTTTTGATTGAATGGGCCTTCTAGCAGTTTTTACTGCATATTTGAAAGTTGATTTTGCATTTTTAATTGCTGGTTTTGGGTAAACAGACTTAAGTGGTCTAACAGACTTAACTTGTTTTAAGCCAGACTTAATTGAGACTGTTTTGAGTGATGATCTATTAAAATTAGAACTAGAGTGAAAGTGAGTTTGAGGAGTTTGCCTTTTGAAATTCACCCTATTATTTTCATACCCAGATACCCATTGGTTGCAGAAAGCTGTAAAATGGTCAAAACTTCCACAAGTGAAACAAGCTTTGTTGTAAAATCCAAAGTCATCATTTTGGTGAGACTTAAAGGTATTCCATTTTCTATGGTCACCTTTGGGCTTGTTTGTGGACCTATATTGTTCACAATATCTTACTGGTTGCCTAACATGTTTTACATTGGACTTAGGCCTATCAGTATGATTTCTAACCAACTTAGGAACACTAGTTCCTACTTTCTTAACCACTTCAGGTTTAGACATAACCTGATCATCTTCATCATCATCAGATGTCCAGTCTTCAATGACTACTTTATCTGATCTTATATCAGAGGACACCTTGTCCTCAGAAAGTGAAGTTTTACTTAAACTTTCACTTAACTCCTTAGGCTCAACAACAACTACATGGGTCTTTGGTTGTACACCATATTGTAACTTTGGTAGTTGAAATTCAGGTAAGCCTGAATGCTCTAGGTCAATCCCTGGGGGTTTAGGGATACCTCTGTATGGAGGTGGGACACTCTTATATCCTAACCCTGATTTGGCTCTATTAATCACTTGACATTCTATCATGTTGGTGACACCTCTAGAAGCATGTTCTAGTGTTTGTGTAGTCAAATGAATGTTTCCATTTTCCTTTTTGACCCTATCAAATGCCTCTCTCAAAAGCTTAATTTCAGCATCTTTAAAAAAAATATCCTGTTTAAGAGCACCTTTGTCATCAGAAAAAGTAAGCTCATTTTCTTTGTAATACAAGATCTGCTTTTCTACGGATGCTAATCCACACTTATAATCTACTAAGTCTTGAAAAGTTCTGCTTAGCTCTTTCTTTTGGTCATCATAATGTTTGATTAAAGTTTGTAATTCTTTAAGAGCAGTACAAGCATTTGAACAAGCTTTATGAGATTGTACCTCAGTAGTAGAAAAAGCCATAAGTGCCATCTGAGTAGGAGTTTCTTCTTCATCTGCCATGAAGCTCCAATCAAAACCTAAGCCATCAATAGCTACCATAGCTTTTGGCTCAATAACCTCCTTTATTTTGGATTTACTTCCAAAACCTTTATTCTTGCTATCTTGCTGCCTTGGTCTTCTACAATCTCTTGAGAAATGACCCATCATGTGACAGTTATAGCACTCTATCTTTGACTTGTCAAAACCAGCAGTATCAGTATTGCTGATTAAGAGCTTCTTCCCCGTCCTTTGATAGAACTTCTTGGCTCTCATGCTAAGAAGAGAAATTTTCCATTTTAGGTCCATTTCCTCCAGATCATCATCATTAATCTCTTGGAGGTCTTCATAAGTGAGCATGGACCCATTATTTTGACTTGTAAGAAATGCACAACAAGTCTTTTCATCCAAAATACCCATGGTACTGCTTGATGAACTAGCAGCACCAACACCATCAATAACTTTCACCTCTTCACTAGATTTTGAGGTACTAGGAGATGACATAAATGCCAAGTTCCCAGTACTTGAACTAGTACCTCCAGTTTTCTTCTAATCATGTTCCACAATCTTGAAGTTGCTATACAAGTCCATCAGTTCCATGGTGTCTAGGTCTGGCTTGTTCTTCCAGACAACAACATGCATAACCCACTCTTCAGGTAAGCTTCTCAGAAATTTTGAGTTTAAATCTTCTTGAGGTATTTCTACACCAAGAATAGCGAGTTGGCTCACAATATTCTGAAGCCTGTTAAACATGTGGTCTAAAGATTCATTGTTGATTGATGAGAAAGTTTCAAACTGTTGTTTAAGAAGAGTCTTTTGGGTCTTCTTGGTGGCTTCATTCCCACCATACCTTGCAATAATGGCCTCAAACAAAGACTTTGCATCTTTGAACTTGCTGAAGTTTAAAAGTTGATCATTTGGAATGGTCATCATCAGCATGCTTCTGGCCTTTAGATCATTCTTCTTCAGTATTCTTTCTTCTACAGATTTTGGCTTCATCTGTAGAGTTGTCAGCACTTTGCCGTCAACAGTTGATGTAGTGGTGGTAGGCTTGAAAGAGTCTCCATCTTCAATAATTTCCCACAGTGTATAATCTTGCACCTGAAAATATTGCTCTATTCTTAGCCTCCACATCTCAAACTCATTTTGTTTGAGCATGGGAATCTTTGTAGCAACATTTGTCTGAATAGATTCAACTTCTTTCATTTTCTAAATCAAATATCAACCTGAGCTCTGATACCAATTGAGAGGATTCGATACACTATTAAGGTGGTTAAACCTTTGTCGCTTTGTGTATGTGATACTTGAGTTAATATGATCAAGTACGCGGAATTTACTTAATCACACTTAGAAGGTAATTTGTTGTATGGTGATGCGTGGTTTTGCGACCTTACAACAGGTTTTACCTCTCGAGGGATCTCAAGAGGCTTGCAATCCCCACCAGGCAGTATACCTGACCGATGTAGTATAGTGTAGTGGCAAGTACCGGGGGATTGATCGTTCTCTAGGGGAATAGTGTCGTTAGGATTGAAAAACTACTCTAATAGGTCTAAGGGTGAGGGAAGATTCTTTTTGTATTTTTATATTTTTATGAAAGCAAGTAAAATCTCGGGTTTGAAGGAGTGGGCGGAATTAGTTGCTAGTCAACTAACCCAAATAACTACAAATGCAAATAAAATAAAATAATTGAAAATAAAAAGGTCGTGGAACTTATATGGAGAGAAATGTGTTTACTTAGATTTCCTTACTCCCTAACTATCTTTTACCGGTTGATTAGTGTGTATTAATTGCGTGGATGACGGGTGTATTCCTTAATACCAATCGTGGGGTGGCTTACGTACTTCCCCAACTCTACAAGCTCCTACTTCACTCCTATGTCGAGCCGGCTAAGAAGCTCCTAACATGGGATCACTAGAATTCGCTCATGCATTAAATACAACCATAATAACCTTAGTACGCATTGGTTCATGTTTCTTAAGACGTTCAAGCAAGTTACCATATAGGAGGTTAGCCAGTTTTCTTAAGCCTAACATCGATAAACAATCATCCAATATAATTGATAACACACTAACAACCAATAATCAATAGTTAGGTTTCATTAGATCTAAGCAAACACAAGATAAATCTAGCCTAGCATGTTAATTAAAAGACAAGAACAAGATATAATCAAACAACACATAGACATATTGAATGATTAATTGATTACTTATCTTCAATTAAACATAGGAGATCCAAGGGTATAAAACCCTTAAAAATGGCAGAAAATTCGTCTTAGGGTTTCTCCTCACAAAGTTGCACACTAATGACTAAAAATTGCAAAACTATATATAGAATTTAGGGGCTGACGGCGTCACGTTGTAGGAGGTGACGCCGTCACCTCGCCGCGGCTAGGGTTCCCGGATGGTCTTCCTGACGCCGTCCCTCTTTAATCCTCCAAAATCCACTCTGGCGCGTCAAGTGTTGACGCCGTCACAATTGTGCTTGACGCCGTCTCTCTTTAACTTAAACCGTGACAGCCTTGATCACCTTAAAGGGTGACGCCGTCAGATTTCCTTTGTAAAACTTTCTGGCGCGTCACGTGTATTTGTCATATCCACCTCTTTTGCCAAGCCGTGACGCCGTCAGGAGCAATCCTTGACGCCGTCACGTGTACTTTTCCAGCAGCTTGGGCATTTTGTCGAATTCTTCACTTTTATGCTCCAAAAACGTCCAAAATGCTTCCTTTTCCAGATTTCTTCTCCAAAGTACCTAAAATGACAAAAGGAACGATTTAGGGCAATATTTGATCAAATAAATATGATTTAGGGCTTAAATGACCCCTTAAAAGTGGTACACTTTTCGCTTCATCATTTGGACTTGGAACAGTGATGCTTATGAGATTAACAAAGAACACAAAAAGTATTTCACCAAACGATTAATATTATTGATAATGATACAAAGGTTTGATATTGTTTGTTGTTGATGTTTATGAAAAGTTCTATCAAGTTCTAAGTAAGCACACTTGACTACTAAGCTAAGATCTTCTTTTATAGAACAAGAAGATCTTTACAATATATTGTTAAGTCACATCAAGTCTAATCGAACTACTTGCTATCTTATCTTATGTGTGTAAGTAACTAAGATACAACATGTATCTATGTTTACAACTTGTTCTGTGAGAATAAGATAAGGACTGAGCACATGGGGTAAGATATTATCTACCGTGTATATTTGACTTTAGTCAACCAGACTTAACCTTGAACGAGCAGACTTAATTCTGTATTCACCAGAATTAACACTAGCAGACTTAATCTTCAACGACCAGACTTAACTAGGTAGCAGACTTAACCAAGATTAACGCTAGCAGACTTAACCACCAGACTTAATCACTTAGAGAATTTCCCGATACTTAATCTTCAGAATATTTAATTCCCAACAGAACTTTCTATAGATCTTTCTAGCTTTCTTTGTCTTGTAGAATAGTTCATGCATTACTTGTTCTGCTCTTTTATCATACTCCTCCTCTATATGATCAATCTCATCATCCGACATCCCAAACAATACTTCCTCGGGATTTTCAACCGTTGGTGTCTTGTCTCCCATCACCTCTTGATGCGGATATTGTAAACCTCAATAAGTTTTACAATCCTCCTAGGTAGTGCACCTAACCGTTGTAGTGTATTATAGGTAAGACACGGGGGATTGATCGTTCTTTAGGGGAATAGTGTTGTGAAGGGCGAAGTGTATGACGAGATAGGTTTAAAGGTGAGAGATGATTCTTTTTGTATTTTTATAATTTTTTATAAAGCAAAGTAAAATATCTCTGGGTCTGAAGAGTGGGTTTTTAAAACTACTAATTAAACTAATAAAAACTAAATTAAACTAATAATGCAGAAAAGTAAAGTGGTACCTCTTATGATAGGTGAATGTGTTCACTTAGATTATCTTTACTCCCTAGTTATCTCTTATTGATTAGTCGAATTGTCACGTCCTTGTTTTAATTAGCGCGTTGTATTCCTTAATATTGGTCGTAGGGAGGTGCCGAAGTCCCTAACTCTCTGAACGTATAGGTCTCCTTTAAGAATCTTAAGGGTCATTAAAACTCCTACTATCGACAAGCCGCAATTCATGCAATAAATACAACGAGAAAAACATCTAGTGCACTCTAGTGTTGCGTTTAGTAGGATGTACAAGCTAATACATATAAGACTTAAGCCAGTTTTCCTACTCCTAACGCGAGGCAACCAATTAAACAAGAGATGACAATCAATAATTAATAACTAGGTTTCATTCAATCTAAGCAAACACTAATAGATCTAGCCGAGCATGTTAAAGAGAAGAGAAAAAACACATATAATCAAATAACAAATAGACATATTGAATGATTAAAGAGGAATTACTTAACTTCAATTAAACATAGGGTTTGGGGGTTGAAAAACTCTTACAAAAGCTGCTAAAATCGTCCACCAAAGTGTCTCCAAGATAATACCCAAAGATGTTACCATTATAAAGGAAAACATGCGAAATTATTATAGATTTACAAAGGTGACGGCGTCACACTAGGGTTGTGACGCAGTCAACCCCCCGTCGTTAAGGTTTCCTTTGTAGCCGTGTCGCCGTTGTGACGCCGTCGCTAAGCACTCTCTGACGCCGTCAGCTCTCTATCCTTGTAAATATTTCTGAGCTGTCACGTGCAAAATATTCATCAACTCTTCATTTCCAAATACAAGTGACGGTGTCACATTATAGCATGTGACGCTGTCTGGATCCCTTTTCCAGACTTTTTTGTGACTTGGTCATTTTTTTTTCTTGTCCAAATTAGCCCAAAACATGCTGGTTTTCATCTTTCGCATCCCAAGTACCTAAAATGTGTAAAGAAATGATTTAGGGAAATAATTGATCACATATGTACGGGTTTAGGGACTAAATGACCCCCTAAAAACCGACGTTTTAAATCCTTATCACCTCTCTCTCCGCATCAACCCCTTATGTACCCAAATCCTGCTCGGTATCTTTATCCTCTTCTTGTAACTCTGCCAAGAACTCCTCAGTCTCTATATTTTCCTCTTCAATCACAATATCCTATAAAACAACTTCCGGTTCTAATACTGGTGAACGTTCTTCAATATCTTCCACTAGTTTTGATGAACTATACGGGTTTTGTGATTATTGTTGTGATAATGAAAGTTGTGTTGTCTTTGAAGTACCCGCAACTTTTGAAGTTGTAACCCTCTGAGACCCTTTCTTCCCAGAGACAAATCCATGTATTATCAAGTGATTCTCGGGAACCACCTTGGACGATAAAAACTTTTAGAAGCGATATAGAAATTTTTTTAGGAACTACCTTAGAAATTATTTGGGAACTATCTTAGAATTTTTTTTGGAAAATACTTCACTTTTAGTATAAAATATTCTTAACCCAAATCCCAAATAGCCTAAGAAGATTAGTCCGTCCATTTACTAAATAATAATTAACTTTAAAAAAGGCATAAAAATCCATCAATTGGCAGTTCCAGTCCTGTGGAGGGAATTAGGGTCTAGGGAAACGGACTCGGATAGTCGACTCACTTCATCCAACAATCCATCTATAAGCTATTCATCTTTTAGTTTATTTATTCATTCTAGTTTTTATGAATAATTAAAGGGTATAAAGAATGTTATGTCATGTACCATTGTATTAATTTAATTGTTAGTAGATTATTTAGATTTTAGGGTTTGTTGTTTAGGACTTTAGTCTTTAGGTTAAGATGTTTGCATCATGTGAATGTTGATTAAACACTTGAATCTTGGTATTTGTTTTATTATCGCATCTTGTTAAATTGGACTTGATCCGACCCGAAAATTTGACCGGTTGGTTGACCCATTGCAATTTTTAACTTTACCAAATCAAGGAACCACCCTGGATTTTCGGCTAGATCCAGCACTGTTTCTTCCCTGCAGGATCATCCTGCTGGAGTCTCTAAGCCTAAGGTCGGCAAGCAAGTTCAAGTTCAAGAACCCGATCATTCTGCTTAGTGATAGCTTTGACCATGTTCAAAATATTCTGATCCATCTTCTCACTGAGAGCCTGGATCAGTGATTCAGTCTTTGTAACTCTAAAATATTCCAATAGAAACTCTAGCAGATTCGACTGTGATTGCCTTAGGAATGCATCACTCAACAAATGGTCAATCATTTGTCTCTTTAGCTCATCGAATGATGTTTGTGAATGTGTTTGTGAAGTTCCAGTTTCAAGTGTTTCCACTGTATGTTCGAGAGCAACAATGTTGGATTTGATTGGGTCAACAACTTCATTAAGTGATCTACAAAGCGAACCCTTAGTAACAAACCGTGCGGGCTCAACTCGAATCCTGGTTGGTCCAAATCTCAATGATGTTGTTGTAGATGATGTCATGACGGGAGTAGGTATTGGTGTCTTATTGGATGGTTGAGCTGCATCAGTTGATGATTGTTACCCTTATGATTTGAGTGATTACCATCACCTACGATCGCGGATAGTAATTCATTGATAGAAGTGGACATACTCGCGAATTTGGATGCAAAATTAGTGATCGCACGATCCATGTCTTCGGTCGACCGTACCCCAGTAGTAGTACGGGTTTTTGGAATCTATGCATCCTTTGGAATCTATGCATCCTTCGTCATCAGGATACCAACATAATCTGATGCCAACTGACATAGAACAAAAGTGTAAATAAAACCCTAACAATGGTTAAACCAAAATCACACAGGATTTAAAGACTTTAAGTCAAAGATAAATGATAATCGAATCCCTAAACAATGAACCAAAGCCTTATATTTATAGGAAAATAAAACTTGAGGGAAAAGTAACCTAAATATGGTAAAAATTGACTCAAACTATAAAAGGTGTTTTCAGCTGTCAAAGCCTTTACGGTGTAGGGAGAAGTTTCCCTCTACGGCATAACCACTAAGACGCATGAATAAATACTTATTCGAGAGCTCTACGGCTTAGGGAGACACATTCCTTTACACCAAAGGGAATGTTGATTCACGTATTCTTGATTCAAGTCCTCTTGCCATGCTCCATGTATTTCTCAGCCAACTCTTTGATCTTATCCTCATCAGGAGATGAGTATGTGAGGAAGGAAATGAAAAGGAAAGAAAGAAAATGAGTGGGTGTTGCAATAAGAAATAATAATTATGGATGATTTTTAATTTTTACAAAATATAAAAAAGGATGTATTTTACTCTTGTTTGTATTATAAAACTTTAATTTATTTTTTATAAAAGATTTTATATTTTATAAACACTCTTGTTTATTTATAAATGTTTAATGTTAAATGTAAAAAAAAAATAAATTGGACTTGGTGGTAAATGCATGCTCGTATTACACTTGTTTGATAGTGAAACCCATCATATAGAAAAAACGTGATTTGATGCTAAGTTAATGATGATAAACGCAGTCACCACTGCACCTAGTCTAAGGGGGTGTTTGTTTAAGCTTATATGTGGGCTTATGAGTTTATTTAATTTCGATTTATATTTCATAAACTATACATTTTCAGCTTATTTTGAGTATATGGGCTTATATAAGTTTATTATATCATAATAGACTTATATAAGCACACAAGTCTCAAAATAAGCCAGCAAATTAAGGGTATGTTTGGCGCGCAAGCTTACTAGAGCTTATCGAAGCATGAGCTTATTTTTTTTAGAAAAATAAGCTACCCTCAAAAATAAGTTCCGTTTGGTTGACATAGCTTGAAAAAGCATGTCAAAAAAATAAGTCCCATTTTGGAACGCTTCTTAAACCAACGTTTTAAAAAAAGCCCCAGCCCATTAACTCAATTTGACCATCATACCCATAAAAAACCCACGTCCTCCATAAACCCTATTATTCTTAATCATAACTCAGTAACCATATGCAGTCATCTCTTCCAGGTCTTCACTTGGCAAAACACATCATAAAATCTTTCGTCTAAGATCATCATAGAATCTGTAATGGTAAGTTTTCTTTTTAAAAGATATATATTGATCCATCTTTTATAAAACAAACATGTGAAAACTCATATTGTGTTATGAATTTGTCTTAGTTTGTTGATTTTTTTAATGATTCATTATATGGTATCCTTATTAGTTGAATGTATATATGATGATGGATATTTTATGATGATGGATATTTTATGCATATGATTGTTGGCGTGTTTTTTCTAATACTATTTATGCATGCATGTTTTGATATTCTATGATGCATGTTTATTTCTATCTGTTATACTCGCTACCTTTAGAGAGATCGATGAACATCCGGAATACATACCACATGAAGAACTTCGTGATGTTCGTGGTCATGAGAGTAATAATGAAGACCTGAATGAAGGATCATCAAATGAGATGAAGCAAACCCGTAATGCTATTGCTACCTTAATATGGAACGCACGACGAAGATAAATATTTATTAGCATTTTCAATCATGTATCTCAATGCCTTTTGAACTTTAACAACTTATTGCATGGCAATTTCAATCTATAGTATTTCATATTTGAGTTTTCTTATCATGTCCTATTTTGTTATTTTATATAGTTAAACTCCAGCTCCAGCTACTTTTCCAAACAATGCTTTGATATAAAAAAAATCCAGCAATCAACTCTGAATATAAGCTCCTGCTCCAGCAACCCGCTCCAGCTCATGCTAGTATTGCCAAACATACCCAGAAAATTAAGGCTTATGAAATATAAACACAAATAAGCTCATAAGCCAAGTATAAGCTTAAACAAACACCTCCTAAAACAATATTAGCATACCCGGTATGAAAATACCTACCTATCTACCAATAAAAGAAAGTTGATCAGTTCCATCTTTCCATTTTACCCTTTACAACAAAACACCATTGGCGCTTCATAAACCAAAAACCCCCAAATCTCATTTCATTCCCAATTCCCCCAAATCAAATCAAATCAAATCAAACCAAACCCTAACACAGAAAATGACAGAACCCAATAAACAAACCCAAACCCAAACCCAATCACCCACATCCTCCCGATCAATAACCGAAACCGTAAACGGGTCCCACGAATTCACAATCCAAGGCTATTCATTAGCTAAAGGTATGGGAATAGGCAAACACATAGCTAGTGATAGTTTCACTGTTGGTGGTTATCAGTGGGCTGTTTACTTTTACCCTGATGGTAAAAACCATGAGGATAGTTCTACTTATGTTTCGCTTTTTATCGCGCTCGTTAGCGAGGGCTCCGATGTTCGGGCGTTGTTTGAGTTGACTATGGTTGACCAGAGTGGGAATGAGAGGCATAAGATTCATAGTCATTTTGATAGGTCTTTGGAGAGTGGACCTTATACGTTGAAGTATCGCGGTAGTATGTGGTATGTTTTATGGTTATAACGTTATTTGTATGCGAGGAATAAATGATGTTCAATATTGATGCCTCTTGTGCTTGCTTATCGGCTTACTGCAATTTGACGCAACTAACAAATAATTAGCAGTAGGCTTATCAGCTTATTTAGGCTGTCTCAATAAGTTAATTCTAAAGTTTAAACCGCCTAATGAGAAATAAGTTGATCTAGACACTATGTCGTGCATTTTGTATAAACTTGTTACTAGTTAAGGGGTTTTGTTTTGTCAAGAAATGAGAAATGAATATGTGTATATCTTATCTCTCGGAAATACAAATCTAATTAGAAATAAGGTGGTTTTATCTTGATGAAGCGAATATGAAATGTGTTAAATAAGTAATTTGCGTTTACCGGAATTGATTAAATTTGAAATGTGATGTTAGTCAGATGTTTTTTTATGATCTAATCTATTGTTAACTTTTCATATATTGTTGTTGTTATGCTTTGTTTGATGTAAATTGTTTATTGTATGATGTTTGATGGTTATGTGGTGATGAAAGAGTATGAAATGTGCCCCCGACTTATTTCTGTGTGTGATGTATTGTTGTTGCTTTGTTTGATGAGATGTAAAACACGTGATTTGGATTTAGGTTTGATGAAAAAATATGAAATGTGCCTATAACTTGTCCCAATATTCTTCAACGTGTATCAATCTAAGTTATTTCCTGTTAAATGCACCAACCGTCTAATCATCTTATTGTGTGTACTGTGTAGTATTGCTGATGGGGCATCAGTCATTTAGTACACACAATAGGAGGATTGGCAGTTAGTGTACTTGATAGGAAATAAATCAGATTGATACACGCTAAAGAATAGTGTGACAAGTTAGATACATTTTGAAGTTTTGAACCAATTATTCCTTTTTTAGTGATGGTTTATGATTTTTTGCTGTTGTTATGTGTAGTTTGATGTAAAGTGTGATGTTTTATGGTTATGTGGTTATGTCGTAAACTCGTGTGAAACGAGTATGAAATGTGCGATAACATATTTGACTTTATGATGTATTGTCGTTGCTATGTTTGATGTGATGAAAACATGTAATTTGGATTTTGGTTTTGTGTTGTAGGATGTTTTATGGTTAAATGGTTGTGTGGTGAAGAAATAAGTATAATAAGTTAACTTATTTGTGTTAACCGGAAGATGTAGTGTGTGATCTTTTAGGTCAAATCATAGTCAAAAGAAGAGACCGTCCTGCGAAAACGCCGCAGTCGCCTGGAGGATGTTATTGCTTATGAGTTTTGGTTTTTGTAATATTGATTAGATCTATGAAATCAATATGATACTGTTTGGCTGTTTTAGATCTATTTTCTCTAGATTAGTGAACTAGGTGTTGGGATATACTGAGTTTAATGGGAACAGTGATGCCTTTTATGCTCGTTTACGGGTTGGTGTTGTGGTAAAAGGTTATGTTTATGGTTTTCAGTTAATGATGTGTATGATCCTTTTCTATAATACATAATACTGAAATGATGTGTTTTGTAGGATGTTTTATGGTGATTTGATAGGGTTGATATTTGTTAGTAGTTCTGTGACTAGCAGGTATTTGATTTGCATTAGTAGTCAGGGTGGATTTACCAAGTTTAATGAGAATATTGATGCCTCTTATTGCTTGCTTATTAACTTACTGCCTTTTGACGCAACTAGTAAGTAATAAGCAGAACTTGGGTGTTTGGGTAGAGCTAAATGATTTAGGCTTATCAGCTTATTTAAGATGCCTCTTATTGTTTGCTTATTTAAGATGCTGTAGTAGGCTCTTTTTGTACCAATTCATTTGGAATAAGTTGATCCAGACACCATGTCATGCATTTTTGTATAAATCAGTTTAGTGTTACTAGTTAAGGGAATCTGTTTTGTCAAGACACGAGAAAGGAATTTGTGAATATCTATCTATTGGCAATTTTGCTAGTTTCTGTAATGTGGGTTAGACTTTTGTTTTCACATCTCGTTTTCTAGATTAGGGCACTAAGTTGGGGAAGAAATGATGGGTCGGTAGGATTTGGAAATTGTTCTTTCACTTCTAGATATGCCTTGATTTGCACGAGTAAATTTACCGAGCTTGATAAAAACATTGATGCCTCTTATGCATGTTTATGTATTGGTTTTGGGAAGTAGGTGGTGGGATGAAATGATGATGGCCTTGCTAGGATTGGTATTGGAGGGCTTGATTTGCATGGGTAGATTAACCGTTTTGTTAAGAGCATTGATGCTTCTTGTGCTCATTTATGGGTTGATTTTTTGGTAAAATGATATGTTTTTGGTTGCAAGTTAATGAAGCATACGATTCTTTTCTACAATATCCTTATACGCAATTATGCAGTGACGCGCATCCTGTGGGTTATTTACATGAGCTGCGTAAATGGTTCATATATCCAGGCTGTTGATGTAAGCTTAAGGGCTCGTAATTAGCTTGAACGTATTTCATTTGGATTGTTTTGGTTTAATCACTGGCTATATTAGGATATATGCTGGTATTAGAGTAACAGAGTGTTTTAGCAAGATTCAGGTTGATGATACCATAAGTTAGAGGATTTTTATGGCAGAATTATTTTTTTTCAAGATATATTTGTAGAATGTGTGTGACTTTGCACCAGCTACAGGTTTCCCCCATTTTAAAGTATGAGCTTGGTTTACTCATGGAGATTGAAGGGTAGGATTCAAATGTTGTAGATGTTGCGAAAATGTCTAGCTAGTACTTACAAACGATCTATACAAGTAATGTTGATTGAATAGCCTTTATAAATAAATGGTACCATAGAGGATCACCTTTTGATCTCCATGTGATTAGAGATTTTCGGAAGTAAATATATTCTCATTACAGCTCATGGAAATAGGTTGGCTCATATGGAAGGAGAAGATATAATCGGGAACCTGTCTATGTAACCTAAACCTATACTTTCTTACCACACAGCCTTCGCTTTTTTTTTTTTTTGTTATTTTTTCTTATATTGGGGAGGAATATGCTTTAAATTTAGAGCGTAAGCTAATTCACTCATTTTAGAGCGATAAACGCTGAAGTATTGTATTTATTTATAATACTTCTATTTCTTCTAAATCATTAATGCCTCACACCAAGTTTATACTATTATTTATTATTATGTGACGAGGTCTTGATTGAAGTTTTACGTATTGGCGTTTTTATCTGAAACATAAATGCACTATCCACATTAATGCCGAATTTGGTGGTCAATTCTCTTGCCTAAAGTGGATCCTTTGGCTTCTTCTATTGCTGTTATCTGTTATTTAAACATCTTAAAATCAGTGCAAGTATCCACAGAGTGATAAATTGGTATTTGAGACTTGGGTGTAAATAGTGAATATTCTTTCATCTTATTCCAATTTTCGAGTATATTCAATGTTTTCATTAAATCTTCATATTGCCTTTACTTGCCTACACAGAAGTCCAAATTCGCATAAGATTAAGATCAAGTTACTTGCCTACACAAAAATTCTATTAAGAAAGAAATTAGAAATGTCTAAAATAGAATGACCTGAACTACATTGCTTACGCTAAATTGCTGTGTTGTGTTTCTATACAAAGTTCGTATATGTTTAGTACAACTTTTCTTCTATAACTATAACTGAAAGTCCACACCTACATGTTCAGGGGATACAAGCGTTTTTATAGGCGAGCAATGCTTGAAACCTCAGATTACCTCAAGGATGAC
Source organism: Artemisia tridentata subsp. tridentata (assembly GCA_021014915.2). Lineage (NCBI taxonomy): Eukaryota > Viridiplantae > Streptophyta > Magnoliopsida > Asterales > Asteraceae > Artemisia > Artemisia tridentata. The sequence goes on from CP139505.1 coordinate 147,242,332, forward strand.
TGTTTGAAGATCAATTGCACTGTGGGAGTGGTGGTTTCTGCAACACATTTCCCTGTGGTACATTCAATCAAGGTTCCAGAGTCTGATATTGGATTGAATTTTGGTATGTTGCTTGAAACTATGGAAGGTTCAGATACGGTCTTCAATGTGGCTGGTGAAATATTTCATGCTCATAGGTTGGTATTGGCTGCTAGATCCTCTGTATTCCGTGCTGATTTCTTTGCACAAGAGGGAGATGATCACGAGATTGTCATTGCTGATATGGATCCCAAGGTTTTTAAGGTAATTACACATTTACACTATACATTAGATTGGTAGTACTGTGTTCAAACTTCAAATTTATATTTGTGTGGTAAAAATCATTGTGATCTCTTTTTAGTGCTTACAACTTCTTTAAGTCCTTTCTATTTAATGATTTAGAATCTCACTGTAAGAAGTAAACATGTTGGTTTTGTGCTCATAACCAACACATAAAAATAGCTTACACAAGAAAATCATAGAATGAACAAAAAGTGTTTGCAGGTCAACCCAACTGGTTTGACCCATTATCCCTTTGGTTTGCGTTGTGTTTTACAAGCCGGGTACACTTTGTCAAATATTTTGTTTCTGGATTATTTGCTGCTCTGGATATATGCATGAAAAAATTGAATATTCTAGCATGTTTTGTGGATGAAAATTTACTGCACCTTTGTTTCTAAGGTTGGTTGATTTTCAACAGGCTATGCTGCACTTCATTTACAGAGATGAAATTAATGAAGATGAGTTAGTGGATTCTACTTCATCAAGTGAATCATGTGTGTCAGATTCATTATTAGCCAAGTTGTTAGCTGCTGCGGATCAGTATGATTTATGCCGACTTAAACGGATGTGCGAGTCTTGTTTCTGCAAAGATATATCTGTAAGCTCTGTTGGTAGAATTCTAGCTCTTGCAGATGCTAATCATGCTATGGAACTGAAAGCCATTTGCCTTAAATTTTCTTCAGAAAACCTTGCAGGTATGTTGTCTATAACCTTTGGTTGTTATTAGTATTACCAGTTAATCTTATGTTCTTGTGAACTATACCTTTTTAAGAAGACATTTCCAATGAAGTCATATGGACCTATAATAATCGCATGTCTTCACTATCTGTGTAAATAGTTTTCTTGCATTTTATGAGGAAAGTGATATTTCTTCAAAATATTTGCATGTATAACTAGAGGTGGCAATATCTACCCATTTACTTATTAATGGGCTAATTTGGGCTACCTTTTAACTCAAACGGGTCAAGTTTAAAAACAAATTTACTTTAAGGGAATGAGTCAACTGGGGTTGAAAGTCTTCCAAAGTCTATTTCACCATGCATCTGTTTTATCAGATAATTTTGCAGATATTTAGTTATTAAAATATATAGTTTTGTGTGTCCCAATTGGGTGATTTTGGATAGGTCACATTGGGTGAGGTCTTTTGTTATACTTTTGTAGTGTGGGTCTTGTACTTACATGCTGGTTATGTTAAATGGAATGCATGCTACTTCAAAGTTATAATATGAAACCTAACAACGTATGTAAATTTAACAATTTTATAGATTTAATTAAGTTATTTACATTTTACACTAAAGGCATCTTTGTTGAAAGTTGGCTTTTAATAGTTTTTTTTTTTTTTTACAAAATGACCCAAAAGGAAATCAAGGTCATCTTAAAGACTCTGAATGAACAAATAAAAGCACAAACTAGAACAAAACATGAAATAGTATTTTTGGTGTTGAATGCAAAGAAAAGAAAATAAAAGAAAACCCCTAAAAAGTATGATGATTATACTGATGCAATAAACTCTAGAGATAACTTCATTGATATACGTTGACATTTATCGATGTTGTTGTTTTGCCACTAACTTTTTCGTACAAATGCAGCTGTTATGCGATCAGATGGGTTTCAGTATCTCAAAACTAACCACCCGGCATTACAATCAGAGATTTTGAAGACAATGGCTGGCGGCGAAGAAGGCTATAGCAGTGGTGGTGGTGTTAATAAAACTACGAGTGTGTTTGGTCAACTTTCAGATGGTGGAGATACTAATGAGAGGAGGGTAAGGCGTAAGAATTGATCTTCTGTTAGTGTAAAGTGATGATTATGCTATTAAGAACATGTCAGGAAGGGTTTTTGTGGTTAGTTGGAAAGTTGTATGTATGCAGGTACTGTTATGATTTTGATCATGAAGCTCTGTATAATATATATTCGCACTTCTCACGCGTATCTGGGTTTTAATAGTCTGGTTTGTTGATTCCTGTTTATACAAATAGTGCGCGAGCACATGCACATACCCATTAGTGCATGAGCTTAAGTTTTAGAATTAAACTCATGAAAAGAGACCATTCATTAATATAAACAGTCCATTTCATTGCGACTACATGGGTCATGGCCAACAAAGTCCCTAATTTTGTGAATGATATGAAATGAGGGTCAATTTCATCTCATCTCGATCAGAGAACTCCATGTGATGTTGAAACAAATCTTTAAGAGAAACTCATTTAGATAGGATAGATTTATGAGCACTGATTGGGATGCCTAACTCGTATGCCTAAACATATGTGTCAGCATCCTATTGGGGACAGCAAGGGGACCCACTTCTTTACAAACCAATAATTTATTCTCACATAAACCAATAATTTATTGTCACATCTATTAGGCACACAATTAGTCACATTTTTTAGGCCTCCCAATCATTTTCCTATATTTATATAAAATGAGGGTATCAATGATGCTTATAGGGTTGCAGATCAGTTGAGAGCTTCTATTGAGTTATCGTGCTCAAACTCAACTCAGTTAAGCTGAGCTGATTTCAAGCACAACAACAAACTTGAAACAAAAAATGAGCCATGGTTGAGCTTGCTAGTGTTCTATGTGAACTCGGGATGCATATATATTTGAAATTATTTAAGTTATGGAATCTAGTTCTTGCGTAGATTTGAATGATTGTAATTAAGCTCGAATTACTATGGTGTTTCTTCGACCCGAACTTGAGTCTGTACATAAGGGGTTTGTTAAGTTGTCAAGTTCGATTAAGTTCATTAAGCCTTCAGGAACTCAACTCTCTCAACGTGTAGCCCTAGGTGCTCCCATCATCAGCAGACTACTAAGTAAGTGGGATCGTCGAGTAAAAAAGTTGTCAATGACGCAACAAAATCATGTAATAGCTAATGACTAGACCAGACCCAAATCAACTAACAATTATAGAAAAATTGTTAAACCAGAGAAAGCTATCTTTTGAAACACTAGCACATTTACCAGATCAGAGAAAACTTTTTTCTTCTATAGTAGTTTAGTGTTGGAATTGGTCTTGATTAACTATGTTGTATCTTGTAATTATCCCACATTAGTGGGTGTTTAGCATGAAAAGATCCATAAAGAATCAAGTGGACACTTTTTTTGGGACTAGAGGGAGTAGTATTACATCATTTGACTTAAAACATATACAAAATGTGAGATGACCAAACACCTGAAAGCACATACGATATTTAATAGTCAGTTACTACTTTCAACATTTTCCGGGTACAATCTTCTTTTCTCATCCCACTAAATAAATCGAATACACAATCACCTTTAGTAGTTTCTCTCATATAGTGTTGTCTAGGCAGAGAATCATAGAGAGTCTATCAATTCTTCTGGCACAAGCTTACGAATCAACTTAAACATAGTTGTATCCACTGATCCAGCTGCTATTGAATCAATTAGCAAAGACATTGTTGAAACATCAAGAAAGTAACCTCTCCCATCCATATCATGTAAAAGCATCTCTACATCATCAAAGTGTTTATTCCTTAGATATCCTTGGAGAAGAACATTGTAAGTAACCTTATCTGGCGGACAACCACTCTCTTCCATTTTAAGAAACAACTGTTTTGCATCCATGAAAAAACCTTCCCTGCACAATCCACTAATCATCACATTATATGTTTGAACATCAAGAAAGTAACCTCTCTCATCCATATCATGTAAAAGCATCTCTACATCATCAAAGTGTTTATTCCTTAGATATCCTTGGAGAAGAACATTGTAAGTAACCTTATCTGGCGGACAACCACTCTCTTCCATTTTAAGAAACAACTGTTTTGCATCCATGAAAAAACCTTCCCTGCACAATCCACTAATCATCACATCATATGTTTGAACATCAGGATTCAAACCCATTTTGGTTAGATCCTGGAAAAGAGCCTTCGCTATATCAAGCTTCCCACATTTGCTAGCACCATCAATCAGGATATTGTACACAACAATATCCATATTTAGCTTGCTATCACCCATTAAATGAAACAAAGAGAGTGCCTCTTCTATTTGATGGTTGCTGCAAAGACCCTCTAGAATAATTCCATAAGTCAATTGATCCGGCATTTGACCTTTTCCATGCATCTCGTCAAAGAGTTTCCGTGCATCTCCACAACGTCCAACCCCAAATAATCCTTGTATCATGGTGTTGTAAGTGACTACACTAGGTTTCGGACCTTTTCTGATTATTTCTTGAAATAGAAGCATGGCCTCATCCATCTTCAAACTCTTACAATACCCATTTAACAAGCTGTTATAAGTAATAACACTTGGAACAAGACCTCTAAACACCACTGAATCAAAAATCATCTTTGCTTTGCTCATTTCACCACGCAAACAGTAACCATCTATAAGTGTATTGTATGTCACTATTTTCGGAACAATACCTTTTTTAATCATGATGTCAATAACATTCTCAGCTTCTTCTACTTTACCTTCTTTACAAAATGCATCAACTAATATACTAAAGGTATGCACATCTGGAGATATACCAACATCCAACATTTCTTGAAGCATCTTAGAGGCTTCATCCCAACGACCTAAATTACAAAGGCCATCAATCAAACAATTGTAAGTGATGACATCGGGTGAGATGCCTTTTTGGAAAACCATTTCTTTGAAGAGTTTGAAAGCATCATCAATCATTTCGTCCTTGCAAAGACTATCAATTATGTTGCTATATGTAACAACATTAGGTTTACAACCCTTTTCATCCATAAGCCTTAGCAATTGAATGGCGATAACGTTATTACCAACCTTGCAAAGCCCTTTAATCATTGTGGAGAACATAACCACATCAGGTTTACAAAGTTTATCTTTTATCAATTTCTTGAAAAACATCTCAGCCTCAAGAATCCTATCTTCTAGGATGAGTCCATCTAGAAGCGCACTAAATATGAAGACATGTGGTACAATAGATCGCCTAAAACAATAGCCTAGGACTGCAAAAGCGTCATTGGTGCGATACAACTGACAACAACACTTGATTGCAACACTCATTGTAACTTTATCAACAGGAACACCAAGGGCGCACATTTGTTTGAAAATGTCAATTGAATGAGAAAAATGGTTCATTTTGGTAAGAGAATGCAACAACTGATTGAAGTAAATAATGGAAGGAAAAGGTCGTCGTTGAGACATTTGATCGAACAGGTTCAGAGCATCATCCAAGTTGGCAACTTTTTGATAAATAGATTTAGAATGTTGATTATCATGTCTTGAAAAAGAATTGGAATGAATAAAAGACGCTGAAAGCTGAAAATATTGAAAAGGGGTTTTAAGGAAAGAATTGGTGAATAATAAATTAAATTTGAAGAAAGCAGATTTTGAGCGCATCATCATCACCTTGGTCGCCATCTCCCGCAGAAGAGTGATGTTTGTTTGTTTGTTTGGTTTTGTTTTGTAAAGAATCAAAAGGTTAAATGGGAAATGAAAGAGTCAAAGAGTCTATTTTATTTGTGTTCCACGAAACCCAAAAGCTTTCACTTTTACTTTCGATTTAGACATCTCACTGTTTTGTCTTTTTGCTAAAAAGAACCAACAAACAGCAAAAGCAAATCAAGTAGTAGATGTATGCATGTGTTTTAAAACTGAGCTAAACATCGAACCGGTTATTCACTCGGTTTTTTATTTTTCTCAATTAAACCCTCGGTTTTTCTGGTTCAACTTGTTAAAATGGCTTGTTTGATTTTCGATTCGGTTCGGTTGTCAAAACACTAGTTGTATGTGTATTCTTAAAAGCATTCAATAAATTATTAAAAGCATTCAATAAACAATTCAATATTTCAAAGAATTGAAGACACAAAGATTGAAAGAAGTGAATAAGTAATTGTGATCATTAATGAAAGAACAAATCAATAAAAGCATTCAATAAATTATTAGAATTTGATCGGTTTATCACTTGTAACACTCTTCTTCTTATTGACTCTTGAATTTCAACAGTTACAATTTTTTTATCCAAAAAACGCATTATTGAATCAGTAATATTGTTAGGGCCGATTGTTCATATTCTTAACATATTGGGCTTTTTGGCTATATTATAGTAGACTTATTGAGCTAGTTGGGGGTGGCATAGCACCCACTAGTCCCCCCTATTGCCTCCGCCCTTCTGACCATAACAATCATCTTAAATTTCAGTCTCAAGCTTTAATTTAGACACTATTTGCGTAAGACTTATTTGGAATGAAGTGAAACATCAGTCCCCCAATTTTTAAACACCTTGAATTAAATCATGATTTAGTTTGGGTCAGTTTTGACCCAAAACCGAAATCTCGTTTTCTGAAATTTGATACAGTTTGGTTCCATTTACTAATCGGTTCAGTTATATTAGTGTTATAGAAAATCGGATTGGTTTTTGTCTAATTCTCGTCTTTTGAGCTGCAACTCAGGCATGGGTTGTAGGTCAGAATCATGGACAAATCTTTAAGGCTAAGCTATTGATGTTGGAAAAACAGATTTTGTAACACATATGCAAGGGAAAAAAATATAGACGAAAATGATATTGAGAAGGTTCGAACTCTAGACCTATACACATGTTTAGATGGATCATTATTAATCCATCTAAATAAATCATGATTCGACTCATGATCCAAGTTGATGAATCTTGATCTGACCCATGATCCTAATGACTTAAATAGATGGATCATGATCGGCTCATTTTATTTATTGTTCTTATTTTACATTTAGGGTGTGTTTGGCAAAAATTGCTATTGCTGGTGCTGGTGCTGGTGCTTGTGCTGTTGCTGCTGCTGCAGGGGTGGCAATTTCTGACCCGACACGAAAATTAACAGGTTCGGGTTGAGCTAAATATATTTCGGGTCAGGTTTGGGTCGACATATCTAACCCGTTTATTAAACAGGTCAGGTTCGGGTTGGGAATAAAATAAACGGGTCGACCCGCGAACCCGATTAATTTTTTTTCTTAAATTAAAAATTATTTATATTTAATTATATGGGTTAAGCGGGTCGACCCGCTAACCCGTTTAACTCGTGTAATGTGCTAACTTTTGTATATAAAACGGGTTAAATGGGTCAACTCGAAACCCGTTTAACATATTCAACCCATGTAACCTATTTAACCCGTCAACCCAAGTATATATACGGGTTAATGGGTCAGGTTCGGGTTACGTGTAAACAGGTTAGGGTTGACGTACCTGACCGATTATTTAAATGGGTCAGGTTCGGGTTGGGGTTTTCTGACCCGCCAACCTGACAACCCGAACCCGACTCGAATTGCCACCCCTAGCTGCTGGTGCTGTTGCTGTTGCTGTTGCTGGTGCTGATGCTGGTGCTGATGTTGGTGCTGGTGCTGATAAAGATTAAAAATGAGGTTTTATTTTTTATTTTTTATTATTTTTTTTTGTAGTAGTGTTTGGCAAACTAGCTGTAATTGTAGATTAAAAGTGTAAAATGACGTAATTGGACATACAAATAACAAACCCAATATGAATAAGAATATTAAATAAAATTATTGATATAAATCATAAATATGTAGCATTGCATGAAAATCCATGTAAAAATACAAACAACGTTAAAATGATATTAAATTATCATCCACGATGTGCATTCCATATTAAAGTAGCAATATCGTTACATATCTGCTTCATCTCGTTAGATGCTCCTTAAGAATTGTTTTCATTGTTCGTGTCATGACTATGAACATCGTGAAGTTCGTCTCGTGGTATATAATCCGGATTTTCCTCCATCACCGTAAACATCATGTCTTCTTGTGAGCTGTTACGGATGTAGTTATGTAAAGCAAATGTAGCGATAATAACATCAATCTGAGTTTGCAAGCTAACTTTAGGCATTCCACCAAGTATTTTCCATCATTTCTTTAAGACTCCAAATGATCTTTCAATATAACTCCGTAAAGATGAATGCTTGCGGTTGAAAGCTTCTTGCTTGTTGTTTGGTGGCTCTTATTCAAATTAAGATTGATGGTATCTTGTCTTGGAATACGGAACAAGATATCCGTTTCTATCGGGATATCCTTTATGTACCAAATAGTATTTACCTGGTAAAATAGTTAAGAAACAAAATAAGTGAATTGTAAGTCTACAAGTAATATAGAAATAATTACACAAATAATATATAGTTACCTCTAGGTGGTTTGGGAAAGTTCATTGAAGGTGTGTTGATAGCGTGAAGAAAAACTCATGTATCATGTGCTGATCCTTCCCATCCCACAGATATAAAAGTAAAAACACATATCAAAATCGCAAGTTGCCATTACGTTGAAAGTAGGTACCCCTTTTCTACCTATATAGGGTGCTTGTTGATTCTTTGGGATACATGCTCCTATGTGTGTACTATCTATACATCGAATACAATCCTAAATACAAATGAAATAGTTTAAGTCTTAATAAAGGTATGATATGTTAAAATTATATTGAAAAAACATACAATTTTGTACCTTAAAATATGGGCATGTATCTTTGATCATTCATAATTTGCGATGGTATGAACTGAAATGATGGATCTTTAGGCCTTATTATGTCATGTGCTAGCCCTTGGACACCATTGTCTCTACCGGTTATTGCCTCTAGAACTTCATGAAATGCTCTACTAATTGTCTCACCTGAGCGTTGAAAACGCTTCCCAACATCCCTATTTGAAACACCTACTCCAAGGATATAGATAAATACCCCCAATTTTTCAACAACTGACATTTTATCACTTGACTTGAGTCCATATTTTGACTCTAGTTCTCCACATAGATTAATGAATACGGTTGGATGCATTCTAAATGCATTAACAAATCGAATATGATTACCAGTCAAAACCTCATTCATCCAAACTTCACCTGTTTGAGGCGATGTCATACATGGTTGCTTGTACATATATTTATAATAGTACGCGGCAGCTAGAGAACTTGTAGAATACGAAGAAAATAGCAACTGTACAAGATGTATTTTCTTTCTCCTCTTTCTTCTTTCAATATCCATAGTAAACCTATCCAAAATTAGAAAGCATAAATATATATATAACATATGAATGCGTTGAAGAGAATCTAAGAAAACAATATAATAGAAAAACTTCAACTAACATACAATTATTCAAATTATAAAAATGTCACACTTAAAATGCAATAAATATCCAAATAACAAACGCGAAAATGAAATAAAGTAAAGACAATGTGATCCTATTGCTTCATGCAACTTTATTTTCCTAATTTTTGTTGGTATTGTAGCCAAGCTACCCTACCAGCATCAGCTGTGAAATTCAGAAATAACTCTCTTTTCACAGGATCCTCAAGTATAGTCATTCAAAAGTACCACAAATCATCATATTATGCTAGTAGTTTTTGCTCGACCATGCGGTTCATCACACTTATTACTGACTCAACATTCGTTTTACTAACTTAGCCATTTTAGTTTATGTTTGACTTCTCTAGTAGTTTTTGCTCGACCATGCTAGTAGTCACGTGTTTAGATAACATCAAGGTAACAATTCAACATATAAATACTTACTTAGCCATTTTAGTTTATGTTTGAATTCTCTAAGGTCATTACTGTAGTGGGTTATTTGGCTTTAACAACAAAAGGCATGTACAATGACTGATCATAACAAAGTATTGGCTGTATGCTATGAGTGAAGATATATAGACAATTTATTTTCTCCCTAAAGGTGCTCGCTTAAAAAAAAAAAAAAAAACTTGGTCTACACGACCACCCATAGGAAAACGTGCAATATTTAATTTACAAGAAAGCTCCAGTCCAGTTTTCCATATCATTGCATCTATTGTTGTCCAGCCTAACTCGCCTTGTCACTAGTACATTAACGGCTTTCCCCGACGACATTTTTCATACCATGCCCCCATAATCTCTCATAATCTGCGTCACCAAATACAGCCATATTTGAGAGCATAAACACAATAATTTTGAATTACTATATTAACTTTTATCTCTAGAGTGTGACATGCACTAAACATGTAAAAGCTTTGAGCTACTAAGCATTTGATTATTTTTTTAAGGCAATATTAATTATATAAAGAGAGTGAATATACATACCACTTCAAGATTTTTTATTTTTTAGATATATATATATATATATATATATATATATATATATATATATATATATATATATATATATATATATATATATATATATATATAGTGTATCTTTATTTTCAGAACCCTGTTAAGTGCGAGAACTGCGAGAACTCCATTTGACCAATCATAATTTAGTAAATTGTTTTTATATTAAATTAATGTGATTAATTCGTAGGGGCATGAAGGTCATTTAACATTCACACTATCTTAACTGATAATGGATAATTTTCCTAGAATCATGCTAATTATACGGTTTCTCAATTTACAATCTTATTTTCCAGATCAAAACATATCTACAATTCACGAAATTTTACAAACCCTAATCCAGAAATCTTGTTTCATTCGAAGAAAAAAAAAACAAATATGGTTGATATTGTTCATGAATCCCATTTTGACGATGACATTGTTGTGCAAGAACAAAATGATGAAACACTTTTGTTAACTGAACATGATCTGATTATGGTTAATGAAGATCATCATCAAGACGACAATGCAGGTTTAGGTTTTTTTTTTTTTTTTTTTTTTTTTTTTTTTTTTTTTTTTTTTTTTACTTTATAATTTTTAACTGATTTGCATCACTTAATATTGACTTCATGTTATTATAATGTTTTTGCATGTTATGTTTGATCAGATAACAATTTGTTGTTATGAATATTCCCATACACATTCATGTTCATGGATTTTACAACTATGTCAGTCGACCATATGTTCATACTATTTACAACTATGTCAGTCGACCATATGTTCATACCAAAGTGAATACATGTTCTTTTAACAATCATGTTATTCGACCATCATTCTGATAAAAACTATAATTTTGTACTTTGATTAATGAATGCATGTTGCTAATACACGTGTTTTTTATTATATGTAGGAGATGACGTTGTTGATGTCTTTGATATTGACCCTGAGTTCGTTCCGACACCAAATGGACACTCATATTGGGTCCCTAACGTTCCAGTGGATGAAAAACCTAAAAGGGGTACTGTTTTTAAAACGTTTGACGAAGCTTTTAACATGTACAAGGATTATGCTGCTAAGGCTAGGTTTGGTGTACGTAAATCAGGATCCAAAAAATGGAAAGGGGAAGTAACACACAAACATATCATCTGTAATAGAGGTGGTAAACCAAGGAAGATTGTTGAAACGAATACCCTTAATGAAGATGTCAATCAACATGGCCAAGAAGTTGATAACGTAGATGGTAAAAAAAAAAGGAAACGCAGATCTTCAACTTCACTTACCGATTGCAAAGCAAGGATTAGTTTGAAAGTGATTAGAGGCACAAATTACTATGAGTTACTTGATTTTGTGGAGAATCATAATCATCCACTTATAGATCCATCTAATATGGATCTATCTCGTGCTCGACGGAAGCTTCAATACGGCGATTATATGTTTATTCATCGTGCATCCTTGTCTAATATTGGTCCACAGAAAGCACACAGGTTAAGAGTAGCACTTTTGGGAGGTTTTGATAAAGTGCGTGGAATGCCTGTTGATTGGAGTAATTTTAGACGTGGTATGAATTTGTTCATTGGTGAAAGGGATGCACAAATGTTAGTCGACAAAATGACAAAGAGGCAGCAACACGTGCCTGAATTCTCCTTTTATCATCACACCGTAGAAAAGAAGTTGTGCCGTATGTTTTGGGCGGACGAAACAATGAAATGCAATTATGTTGCATTTGGTGACGTTGTTTCTTTTGATGCTACTTTTGATACAAACAAGTGCGTTCCATTACGAGTTTAAATTTTATTGTATTTATGAGTATCAAATTTTACAAGATAAATTGTGACAACTTCTGATATTCTAACCATTTATTGTTTAATTAATGTTTCCAAATATAACATGGTTTTCGTGCCATTTACTGGTGTTGACCACCACAAGAAATGTGTTACTTTTGGTGCGGCTTTATTGTCCGATGAAAAGTATGAATCTTACTGCTGGATGCTTGAAGCCTTTTTAAAAACTCACGGCAAGCAACCACCTTTGGCACTTACTGACCAGGATGCTGCGCTACGCAAGGCTATTGTAAAGATGTTTCCGGATTCCCATCATAGGCTGTGCATGTGGCACATTACTCAGAAACTTCCCGGAAAGGTAATTCTATGTTGTGCATACTTGTTTTACCTTTTTTTATATCAACTCCATTCAAATTACAACGATTCTTTAAATGTTATCACAAAACATACCCCTGAAAATTCATTAACATACTTTACAGGTTATGGGTGATTTAGATGATGACACTCGATTCCGCAAAGACTTTCACAAACTGGTGTGGAATGTGTACATTGGACCTGAGATTTTCAAGCAACGATGGCATGATTTAATTTCAAAGTACAATCTTAGTCATAACAAATGGTTAACGGACATGTATGCTATAAAAGAAAGGTGGGTTCCTGGTTATTTTAGCGAGTTGCCCATGTGTGGTCTGATGAAGACTACTTCACGGTCGGAGAGTTCTAATGCATTTTTCCAGCTGTATTCTCATCCTGGAAACTCGCTGGTACATTTTATGTTGTGTTTTGAATCAGCCATGGAAAAACAGCGGTACACGCAACGTGTGTTAGACAACTCAACTACTGAGAAGACGCCTGTCATGTTAACCAATCTGCCAATCGAACGTCATTCGGCTGAAGTGTACACATATTCCGTATTTTTGGATGTTCAACACGAGATTTCAAAAGGTTTATATTCTTGTGCACAGATTGGTTCCCGTTCTGAGGGTTCCGTTGAATACTGCGTCATACGCCAACGCGATAAGAGAAATGATACTGTTGTTGATGTTACGGTACATTTTCATTCCTATTTCATCTTTACTACTTCTTTCATTGACATGCACTTGCAACTATCAATGTAATTTACTGTTACACACAATTACCAGGTAACTATTTTCACTAACAAATATCCATTTTACTATTTAGGTTTAGTTTTTTCTACCGTTTAATTAACATCTTAATTACCAGGTACTTGTTTGCACACATAAACAAGCATGTTACAATGTAGTTGTTTTACATGTTACGTCATTTGTTACCATTAATTAAAGTTTTTGATTAATTCGTATATATCGTTACAGGTTGTTATTGATCAGTTGGACGGTACCATAAACTGCTCTTGTGGTCATTATAACCGCCATGGTTATCTATGTAGACACGCTTTCTGTGTACTTGGTATTCATGGAACAGATCACATTCCACAGAACTACATCAGTCCTCGTTGGCGTCCAAACGTTCTTCCTGCTCATTTGCGTGAAAAGCGACACAGGTATGGTCCGTGCGTAGAAGAAACGGAAATTCTAGCATCTAAGGTTACATCAACACTTGAAGAATGTATAGACCTTATAAGGAATGACCCGGAAAAGTTGTCGGCGTTACTTACAAAAATTCAAGATTTGAAGAAAGAAACTGAAGCTGACATCCCACCACAAGACGAGCCTAAAAACAAGGACGCACTGTATGAGGATTTGTTAGGAGTTAAGGCACCTCCTGCAGTTGACATTGAGAATCCAATAATCTGTAACACAAAGGGTAATCGGAATGGTTCTGGCCGAATAGCAAGTGCAACTGAAAAAGGAAAAAACAAAACAAAGGCGAGAACTAATAGAAAAGTCCCCTTCAAACAACGTGTGTGTAGTAACTGTGGACAACTAGGCCACAATAAGCGAGGCTGTGAAAATTCCCCGCTTAAGAAAAAAATGGGCAAAAAAAAAATTGGGCAAGAAGAAAGTTGTAGAAGAAGAAAACATTGAGGAAGATGAGGAAACCGATGAAGACGAGGACATTTACGAACATGAAAGCATTGACGAAGATGATGAAGACGATGAAGATGGGTATTCAGACGAAGCGTGAGATGTGGACAATTAATCAAAATAATTGGAACTTTATTTACGTTATTCAACAACTATGTTTATGCGGATTTACGTTACTTTTTTTAGCTTTAATAAGTTGTATCTTAAATTTATTAAGTTTATTAAGTTGTATCTGTAAAAACAAGTATGTTTTTCCCATACACATTAATTCAGATTGCTAAATAAACATGCATGTTTATACAATACATGTATTTTTTTACTATACCCATAATAAAGATAAAAGCAGAACATGCATGTTTTAAAGAAAACATGTATGTTTTTACCATAAACATTGAAAATCATAAAGGCTAATAGATAAACTTGCAAATAAATGTACTATGTTCATTATGTTTAGTATAAGTACACATGCATGTTCGTACCACTATGTTTATGCGGATCTAAGTTACTTTTATTTACTTTATCAAGTTGTATCTGTAGTTTATCAAGTTTATTAATTTTTATATTAACAAAAAAAAGTATGTTGTTACCATAAACATTACTTAATACTACTAAATAAACATGCATGTTTATACAAAACATGTAATTTGTGCCACACCATTTAATAAAGATGCATGTTTATACAAAATATGTAAGTTTATACAAAACATGCATGTTTATACAAAACATGTAAGTTGTATCTGTAAAAACAAGTATGTTTTTCCCATAAACATTAATTCAGACTGCTAAATAAACATGCATGTTTATAAAATACATGTATTTTTTTACGATACCGTTAATAAAGATAAAAGCAGAACGTGCATGTTTTAAAAAAAACATGTATGTTTTTACCATAAACATTGAAAATCATAAGGGCTAATAGATAAACTTGCAAATAAATGTACTATGTTAATTATGTTTAGTATAAGTACACATGCATGTTCGTACAACTATGTTTATGCGGATCTAAGTTACATATTCATAAAGATACTAGATAAACATGCATGTTCCAAAACCACAATCTAAGTTACAACCATACTAATTAGCAACTATTACACATAAACATGCATGTTCAAAAAATACATGTATGTTCTACCATTCACGTTAACATAAATATTACACGAACATGCATGTTTACATGAAACATTCATGTTCATATGAAACACTTACGTTTTGTAACAATAAAAGTTAATACACTTAATAGACAGACATGCATTTTCGTTAAAAAAATGCATGTCTTTTCCCAACACATTAACAATCATACTGCATAAACTCAATTGCTCATATAAAACATATACACTTTTTTTCATAAACCTTACTATAGAGAATAGATAAATAAACCAAAAAAACCAATTGTTTCATATTCAAACGATAACCTAATTAGACCAAATAACCCACACAAACTATTGTTCAGATATTTTTCTAACCAAATAAAACCATTAACAAGCAATAACTTCAACTAAACCATAAATCCTATTTTGCATGCATGTTTCCAACAAAACAATCAAACACCCCTATCCAGGAAATTCCTATTCTTGCCAACATCTTTCGCAACTTGAAAATTGCACATATCTGCCATAAACTTATCCTTAAGCTTGTTGCACTCTGAAAGCAACAGTCGCGCGACATACTTCTTTCTCAGTTTTACCAGCTGCGATGCTTGCTTCCTGCTATCATCCTCAAGTCCGCAATCCCACCTTACTATAGTGTTACCCATGTAGTCCTCCATGTGGCGCATAACAAATACGCCACAATCGTTTGGCCTCTTATCAGTCTGCCAATTAAACTCTCCACGAATAATCCCAGTCTTTAATATTGCATCGGCTTTGGCATGTTTTTTGTTCCTCAAGAAATTGCCAAACTGCTTGTGCTGCAATCATTAATGTTTTTATAAGTCGATTATCACAAACAAAGTAACAACACGTATGATAACTAGACACTCATTAAGGTACATACCAGGATTGTTGCTACTCTCATGCATGATGTACCGTCTTTTTTCAGCAACTTCTTATTATCAAACATCATCACCACCGGGTTTTTTACGTCAAAGCAAACAACGAACTTATGGTCACCGTTACAAACAGGTATAAAAACCTACATTTTTATAAAACACTTAAACATTGTATTTACTAAACACTCACACTTGTCCTTATAACACACACAGTAAACACCCATGTCCCTATCCACACACAATGCATCATCATAAATTACACACATTAACTACTAACAAGTATTTCACTTACAAGGTCAACATCTTTGAGCATATTATGCTTCCCTCCACGTGCCGTCATCATCTCCACATTCATCAAAAAAGCTTGCACGGTAGAACCTAACCTTGAATCGTTATTGATCTCCATCTTATCCTGTTCACAAGTTTACATGGTAGTTACAACTTGTCAAAGTAAATAAACAAAAAAAACCTCTACATTAATGATCTTACCACAGCAAACATCGGTAAGTAGAATCTTGATTTGTTGGCTGGGTCCTTATATTGCTCCAACGAATTAAGATATGAACACCAAGCGTCCACGACGCAATTATCAATATTTCCTCCTCTTAATAACGTCATAATCTGGTGGAATCTAACTTTCACACCAGTTGTCGTCTCAAAAACTACATCACTGTCATAAAATTTCCATAAAAAAAAATATTATGAAACTAACCACGTTCAAAATTACTAAACAAACATAATTACAAAAAACATTAATGTTATACCTGAAATCTATTTCATCGGTGTTCATCAGGTACTGATCAACTTGTTTTTCTTCCAATGTAAACCTACTGTTAATATTAATCACTCTAGACACATAAGGGGATAGCATCGGTACCGCCTTCCCACATACCCGTCTATCACGAACCACTTTAGGTTCACAACTTCTAATCGGTAATGCTTTAACGGGTGACACTGATTCGGTAACGCTCTCCACATTCACCAATTGTTCAACTTCTTTTGGTGCAAATAACGGGTCCTGTGTTAACCCAATACTGAAACTTGGTGCACCCATGTCCTTCTGATTCTTTTCATCATAAAAATCTGCACATGCCTTATCAGCCGATCGAAAAACCACCAACTGTGTTTCCGGCCCCATACTGAATTCGGGCGAATCAAAGGGATCGTTGTTTGCAAGTTCTATCCCTCCCTTACTCTTCGAACCATCCTCATCATGCAAACCCAAATTCTCTGTCGTACCAGCAACTTTCTTACCTCTCCTTCTTTCCTCATCAACCTCTTTAATCAACAACGCTGAACGATATTGCTGCTTCAGATCACTCATCATCATATTACCCGGGAACATTGCTCCACCTGCTTCCAAAGTCTTCTCAAAACATTTACGTTGCGTTCTTATAGCGTTAACAATTTTGTTTAGCTTCCAGATAATTCCCTACACAAAATAACTACGTATGTTAGACTCTTACACTTTGAAAAAAAAATACACAAAACAAACAATATTTCCAAAAAAAAAAGTATGTTGTTACCATAAACATTACTTAAAACTGCTAAATAAACATACATGTTTTATACAAAACATTTATCTGTTTAGCTTCCATACTCTTAACTTCCATATTAACAAAAAAAATATGCTGTTACCATAAACATTACTTAATTCAACCTAAATAAACATGCATGTTTATACAAAACATCTATTTCGAACCACACCATTTAATAAAGATAATATCAGAACATGGATGTTTTAAAGGAAACATGTATGTTTTTAACTACATATGTTAGACTCTTACAATTTGAAAAAAGAAGACACAAAACGAATAAAACTGAAATGTACCAATTATCGCATATTACCTCTTCATCCTCCGGCATAGGGTCGATATCTTCTTCAACATAAGGTCCTGCCAGTTCGCCCATGCCGAGACCCCCACTTTCAATGTCTTCGGTTTCCCTTTCTTTTAACAATTCATACGTCCAAAACCTAATGGGTGGTCGAACACGCGGGACATTGAACCTATCACACATTGTTCCATCCACGTACGCCATCTGTTTCACAAATTTTTAATTTATTTAAAACAAAAAGGTTCAAAACAGTATACGACATCCAAAAATTATAAACACTAAAAATTCGTTCTTACAGTTAACAATGAGAGCGGGCCCAAAAAATAGCTGTTTGACATTTCCCTGTTCCATCCTTCTTTACAGGTTCTTAGACTCCGCAAAACATAGTCGCACCAGTTTATTGTTGACAAATCTGTTTCAGTGTTTATATGATTAAGAACACTTAAATCCAATATCCCTTTACCATTAACACGACCCATCACAGAAGTAAACAAGACAATGAAATTCAGTTTGAAATTCATGTCTGCAACCTTCGACTTTCTAATCAGACCCTTTAGTATGCCTGTTGTCTTGTCCTTCCCTTCTTGAAACTGTTTCGACCAGCTACCAATCAACCCTTCGTCTCTTTCAATTTCCTCCTCCATTATGTCCCTCCCTTCATTCCTTATACCAAGCAACTCTCCAATCAGTTGCTTTGTTATAAGAATGGATGAGTTTCTCAGCTTTATTTCCATCTTCACTGGGTTAAATTGGTCGACGGCATAAAACCCCATCTTTGAAGGAATACCATCCAACTTCATATCTAACATACCTTCAAACCCCATTTTGTTCGAGGCACGCTTTCTGAGCTGGCAAAAGAGTCTGCAAAGCATTGAATAGCATTTTCGGAGATGTTCTCGTTTGGAACACATACGGTTTAGGAACAACTTCAGATGTTTCGCCTTTCTTCCTTTTAATTTTTTTAACATCCTCCTTCTCATCACCTACAGTCAATATATTTCATTAAAACAACTGATAAAAAATTTTACATTTCAATATTAATAATTATAACACACTTTACACTTACATTTCGATTCTACTTTTTTCCTCTTCGCCAACGCAACTTTATCACCCTTGTCTACTTTCTTTGAACTCAAATCTGTCAAACACATATTGGATTAACAACTCTTTCAAAATACACTAATACATTGCAACTCTGTTTCACATATTCCAAAGTGCAAACACCCATGTTCATACACTCACTATACTCCCATGTTCAACCACACAGGTTCATACAGTCACTATTTTCCATTTTTCAAACACAAATGTTCAGTAACCACAAACACACATGTTAACTATTTTGAAAAACCTATGCCAGTTTTTAATTCTTTTTCTGTACTTTAATCTAATTAGAACCCCCATGTTCACTAGTTTGCAACCCGTTTCACAAACTAATCCAGACTTGATCAAACACACATGTTTATAAACATAAACACCCATGTTCAACTTCATTCAGAAATATCTGCGTCTGTGTTACACATAATCCAAGATTAACACACCCATCTTTAGTCAGTCTATTAGACTAATCCAACTTACAAACACCCCTGTTTAATCACCCATGTTAACAAATTTAAACTAAATACACCCAAACAAGGACCATACTAAACAAATTACCCAACTTTATTGGACCCCTGTTGACATTGTATAAATAACACATTGATAACTCATTACTAATCTACAAAAACCAAAAAGAGTTGCATGGCTATAACATTAGGCTTACCTTTGACAACCGAGACGTTAGCATTCTCGAAGTCATCGTCACTATCATCAGCACCAGCATCCATTGCCTTTTCCACAGTCTTCTCGATAATTACCGGCCCTTTATTCTTATTCCTTCCACTTCTCCTAACATCTATATCAAATACACAAAACCAAAAGGTTTAAAACAAATACTAAATAGCAATACACATAAACAAACAAACCAATTAATATCCAAACACCCCTGTTACACATATTACAATCACCCATGTTATACCCTTTTCCAAACACCCCTGTTTCAATTTTTTTCAATATGCACAACCTACCCAAACTGTTACATTCCCTTACATATTCAACATACCAAAATTGATCTATTAACCACATCCAAACATAATGGAAAGGTACACATCGACATCTTATTAAATACCTACCACATACCCACAACAATTATGTATCAAAACATCATTGTTCAAACTTTAATCAAGACATTAATGTTTCAGAACACCATTGTTCAATAACTACCACAAACTACAACCACAACCTAATACCATTCACACATAAAAAAACCCAATGTCATACTTGGTTCAAAACATTTATGTAACAAGACACTCATGTTTCAAATCACATACTTCAAACATTAATGTTTTAAGCCTACCAAACACTATTATTGGTTAAAAAACATTAATGTATCAAAACACCCATTTTTCACAACAATTACCTATCAACCTCGCAACAAAACACCCATGTTTCACAACAATTACAAAAAACTAAAATCATCAGAATTAACTAACATTTTAACATTAAAAATAACAAAAACAACATCACATTTATGTAGCAAAACATCACTGTTACCACAAATTCATAATGAACTAAAATTAAAAAAAAAAAAAAAAAAAAAAAAAAAAAAAAAAAAAAAAAAACTAATCAATACTCGAACAATCAGACATAAAACCCAACGTTTAACTAACCTTAATATACCAATAAAAAAATCTAAACAAAATATAAACATGCATGCCTTCACCATTTTCAATCGTACCATAAATAATCAACAATATAAAAAAAATTAAAACAATAAAATTAAACAAATAACATTGATGATCATACCTTCCATTGATGTTATTTTGATTTTGATTATAGCCGTGATTTTGATTATAGCCGCGATTTTGATTTTGGGGGTTTAGGTTTGTGTGTATAATCAGTGTGTGTTTTTAATTTAAAAAAATAACGATTTGCTCTGTTATAAGAAGTTATCATTATCACTCCGAAAATATTTGAAGAATCCCTGTTTTGTAGCATGCATTTAATGAGATAGTGTATAAATTGTAATTCCTATTATACCCTTTTCATTAAAGTTTCCAGGGAATTAAGTTTCTTTTAATTACAAAAAAACCATTTTGCATTGTTATGTTGCCCTCTATGCTTTATTAGTTGTACATAAGTGGGTTCTCGCAGTTCTCGCACTTAACAGGGTTCTGAAAATAAAGCTCCCCTACATATATATTTAATTAAATTTTTATAAAATCTATAAATTTGTTTTTATTATAAAACTACGAAACATAATATACGGGACATAAAATATAAAGTATGAGCTCCTATTTCATAGGCCGTAACGCCGTATGCCACTCCTATTGCAAATTTAGCAATAATTTGAACATAGTAATGAGGTCATTGGTCCATCTCTTATATCTGAGTAAACCAAATTTATCAATAATGAAACAGATAAATAATGTTTAGAGTAAATTACACGGATCGTCCTTGTGGTTTGTCCAAAATTTCACGCATAGTCCCTCGAAGTTTAAAGTTGCGTGTATCGTCCCTCTGACTGCAAAAGAATAACACCTATGGTCCCTGTGATGGATGTCCGTCTATTTCTCCGTTAAACAGCCCTCACGTGATAAACACGTGAGGGTAATAAGGTCTTTTTCCCTTCCCACAGGGACCATAGATGTTATTCTTTTCCAATCACTCCATTCCCCACGTGATAAACACGTGAATCGTCAAGCAAGTTTATCATAGTTTGGTCAAAGTCAACTAGATTATCTAATATATTAAAAAGCCAGGAGGCTTGCTACAGTAAACGTGCTGCTACAGTACAATGTACAGTGCTCGCTGCTACAGTACTGTAGCTACAGTATTTTTTTTTTCCAAAAATTCGCAAAATCATAATAAAAAAATAAAAATAAATAAAAAACAGATTTATTACAAATAAATCTACAAACTCAAATTTACGATACATAAACTTTATTATAACAAAATTTACATAATAAATATTAACAACCTATTCCGGTGACAAAAATAACTTCCGACAGCCACATGAATTTTTCCGGCAACCTCAAATTTTCCGGCGACAGTTGCAAGTTTTTTTGGCGAGAGAGTGGCGGCTCTCTCCACTATTCCCATTGTCTCCATATATTTGCCTGCACATCAAAAAGTATCAGGAAACTTCCATCAAAATATCTATTGACTTCAAGCAGCAAGATCCCATCTACATAGTAACAGCATACAAAAGTTAGTAAATTAGACTATGCATACAAAAAAATTCAACGCATGAAAAATAAATAAATTTACAAGATCTAACAAAAAAAAAGAAAAAGAGTCGGGTTGTTAGAAAACAAAAATATCATATTTACCAAACAAACAAAAACATCATATTCCTAAAAAAATACTTTAAAAAAAATTCCGATTTCTAATAAATGAAATTATTAAAAATTAGGGTTTTAAATAAATTAAAGAAAAATGTAAAAGAGGGCGCGTGGGGTAGGTTTACCGAAAGAGAAAGCGGAGTGGGTGGGTGGTGGTGGTTCGGTGTTGATGACAATGGCGGTGGTGGCGCGTGACGGTGGTTGTTGTGGGAGCCGAGGGCTCAACATCTCCAGAAACACTAAAGATAAGCCGATCTATCGAATCGGCAAATAAAATTGCCAGCCGGAAAATATTCCGGTGGCCGGAATTTGGCCGGCGGTGGTTGGTGGCTGGACGGTAGAACTTGCCGGCGAGGAAGAGAGAGAGAAGAGAATTAGCGTGTGTGTTGTGGAATGAAATAAAAATATTATTTTAGGGGTTTATATATTTTTAGGGAGGGACTAAATGTGTAAATACGGAGGGGGTATTCTTGCAATCTTGGCAATACTTTTCACGAAAACGGTTCGGGCCTCATTCGACATACCAAACGGACTCAAAAAATTATGAAACTTGCGCCATTGTTCACGAAATAATTTTTACAATAAAAACGAGTATAAATTTGCAATATTTTCAAAAATCAATATTTTTGACAAATACGCTACGTTTCGTGTTGCAGATAGTTTATGCAACAAAAATACAACAAAACACGTATAGCACAAAAATTATAAGCAAAACACCCGCAGCAACGCGCGGGCTGCCCAACTCGTCACCTTCTAAATAGAGTCCATTCCAACACCAACATACCACTCAATCAACACCAATAAAAACTACCATACTCCATAGTCCATACCTTCATAAAGACAAACTAATTATTAGTGCTACCATGGTGCATCAACATGTTTCTGGAACTCAACTTCATTCTTCTTCATCTTCTCTTTCAAACTACTCACAATCGCATCGATCTTTTTATTATTTTCTTTCAGTTCCAGTAGCTTCTCTTCTAAATTCTGGATCGTGTTTGCATTCTACTTTTGTTCCTCACTAGCCTCCACATACCTCTTTGCATCTTCAGATTCAAACGCAAGTGCCATAAGTTCATGAATCCTATCGCGTAAAAAACCAACCTTCATGCCGATAAGCTCAAAAGACTTTAGGGAACTATCCCACACTTCAAATTCCTCCTTTGTTGTGTTGAAATTACACTTCTTGATCATATTTGCAATGTTTACCATTTCGCCAATCATGCCCGCCACCAATTTGGTGTGGTTGCTAATCTGAGTTGGGGATTCAGACATATTCTGCTTCTTGTTTTGGACCTTGGCTAAGGGAGGCGAACTCGATCCCAATAAAAATCCTTCTTTATCCATTTCCAACACCAACATACCACTCAATCAATTTACAGCAAATCCCAGTATCATCCAACAAAACTCCTTCTTTATCCATTTCCAAAAGTACCCATTCAGCATCCTTAAACAACCCGACCCGAACCAATAAACCAACCATAATCCTAAAAGACTCATCAACATGCTTAACACTAACCCTTTTAAAAATAGCCAATAAAGATTCAATCTTTTTAACATCAAGCAACAACTTTTCATCACAAGACTCAAATCCCAATAATAATTCATGAAAATCTTGAGGTTTTATTTCATTTTTTCTCCATAATTTACGGGTGGTTTTGGGGTTTATATATGTGAGACGTACGTTTGAGAGTGAAGAGCATTACATAGTTTAAGGTGGTGCTTGTTCTTGATTTTGTTGTTGTTCTTGTTCTGATTTTTTTCAACTATGGTTGTGTTTTTTGTGAGTTAGATTATTGATGAAGAGGGATACATTATTTAATTATCAGTAATGTACTTGGGGAAAAAGACCTTATTACCCTCACGTGTTAAAACACGTGATGGCTGTTTAACAGAGAAATAGATGGACATCCATCACAGGGACCACATGTGTTATTCTTTTGCAGTCAGAGGGACGATACACGCAACTTTAAACTTCGAGGGACTATGCGTGAAATTTTGGACAAACCACAGGGACAATCCGTGTAATTTACTCTAATGTTTAATTCAAAGTTTCAAACACAAACATTAAGAAATAGCACGTAAAATCACATAATCCTGCAATTAACAAAAGATTACTTGCTCGATTTTTTATTATTTATTATTATTTTTTTTTGTGCAAGTCAGATAGAATACTTGCGTTATTCAGCCAAACTGATTGACAGAGACTTATAGACTCCGCCTCAGATTAAAACCTTACAACTCTGAACCAAATGGTTACATAATAACTTTAACTTTCTCAAATACTTGTCCTTTTACACCTCAAATCATGACCATTGACCAAGTTGTATGCTATCACTCAGATTGAACCAGGCTTGTCACTCCACAATCACTTAAAATATTAAACGCGGCATAACGACAAAATTAGAGATATTAAAGTAGTACATGATCGGTTATCACGTTGATGACATGGTCCCTAACATTCGGGGACTAAATTCAGAACATGTTGCTTATGATTTTCGTAAAGGGGAAATACTTACAAGTAAACCGGGTGAAATTGACATGACCGCACTGTACATGTTACAGATAGTATGGTTTTAAACTGAGAAGAAAAAAACGATTATTTTCAAGAGCTGGTAGAATTTTCATGGTTTTATTAACAACTTAACATGCACCGCTAATTTAAGGCCAGACACAAATTTTCACTAAAACACTTGGACTCGAATAACATCATTATATACCATTATTAAAGATATCTACACGAAATGCATCATGAGGAGCCATTGAATGTGTAACACAAAAATAAGATTCGTTATACACCCATTACCAATTATATGATATGCAGTAAAGTACATGTACATATCCAGAAACAGAAACTGATGCAGTTAACTGCTGGTGCCCTTAGCTGACCAAAACCAACCCCGACAAAGGCCCAAAACAAGCAGTCTTTCTGCACAAATCAACAACCAAAATACAGCCCAAACAACATAGTTTTAACATATGTTTGTGCAGGAATCTTGCAAACGGGTACGCTGCATTTCTCAGTTAAAAGTCAAAACCAAAAGAAACAGAAGAAATATAGTGATCCTGTGAGCAGATCTGGTGCAGAAAGTGTAAAAATAAAATCAACACAATGGAGCTATGACATCCACGTTGTCCATAACTCCATACCAAACTCTTACAACCACAATAAAATCGATCAAGTGTGAAAAAACATGGGTCAGGAAATAAAAAGAAGATGTCAACAAATATCATCCATAAAATTAGCAACAAGTGAGTCGCCTACAGAAAATATAAACACATAACAGTTGTGAATTCATTGAAATAACAATTACGAATAACCAAACACAAGAAGTCAAAGGATATTTGGCACTGATTTCATATTTTTCAACATTCTGCAAGTACACTCTTCATTTCTCACGCCACAATATAACTTCAACCCACAACCTCGTTCTCGGTTTTTCACCCAGACCTATTCAAGTAGAAAAACTGGACGCACCCACCAACTCCTTAGGCACAAGCTTACTGATCAACTCAAGTAAAGTGTTATCTAACAAACCTGCTGCGATTTGATCTAATAACAATGATAAAGTCGTAGCATCAAGGGAGTAATGTCTTCCATCCATTTCATGTATAAGAATCTCTACATCATCATAGTATTGGTTCTTTAGGTATCCTTGGAGAAGAACACGGTAAGTAACATTATCCGGAGGGAAGTCACTCTCTGCCATTTTAAGAAACAACTGTTTTGCATCACCCACTAGACCTTCCCTACACAGTCCACCAATCATCACATTATAAGTTCGAGCATCAGGACGCAAGCCTTTATCAGTTAGATCCTGGAAAAGAAGCCTTGCAATATCAAACTTCCCACATTTGCTAGCACCATCAATCAGGATAGTGTACACAACAATATCCATATTTAGCTTGCTATCACCCATTAAATGAAACAAAGAGAGTGCCTCTTCTATTTGATGGTTGCTGCAAAGACCCTCTAGAATAATTCCATAAGTCAATTGATCCGGCATTTGACCTTTTCCATGCATCTCGTCAAAGAGTTTCCATGCATCTCCACAACGTCCAACCCGAAACAATCCTTGTATCATGGTGGTGTGAGTGACTACATTGGGTTTCAAACCTTTTCTCATTATTTCATTTAAGAGATCCATCGCCTCATCTATTTTCAAACTCTTGCAATATTCATTCAATAAACTGTTATATGTAACAATATCTGGGACAAGACCTCTTAACACCAATGAATCAAAAGTTGTCTTAGCCTTGGTCATTTCGCCACGCAAACAGTAGCCATCTATAAGTGAGTTGTATGTCACTATGTCAGTAACAATACCTCTTCCGAGCATGATGTTAATAAAATCCTCGGCTTCTTTAACCTTACCATCTTTGCAAAATGCATCAACTAATATATTATAGGTTCGCACATTTGGAGAGATCCCAACATCTAACATTTCTTGAAGCATCTTAGAGGCTTCCTCCCAACGACCTAAACTACAAAGGCCATCAATCAAAGAGTTGTAAGTGATGACACCGGGTGAGATGCCTTTTTGGAAAACCATTTGTTTAAAGAATTTGAAAGCATCATCAATCATTTTGTCCTTGCAAAGACTATCAATGATGGTGTTATATGTCACAACATTAGGTCTGCAACCTCTTTCAACCATTAGCCTAAGCAATTGAATGGCAATAACGTTATTTCCGATCTTACAAAGCCCTTTAATCATCGTGGAGTACATAACCACATCAGGTTCACAAAGTTTCTGTTTAATCAATTTTTTGAAGAAACTCTCAGCCTCAAGAATCCTATCTTCATGGACCAGTCCATCTAGAAGCGCATTAAATATGAAGTCATCTGGTACAATAGATCGCCTGAAACAAAAGCCTAGGACTGCAAAAGCGTCATCGGTGCGATACAATTGACAACAACATTTGATTGCAATACTCATCGAGTATTCATTAAGAGGAACACCAAGGGCGCACATTTTCTTGAAAAGATGAAGTGAATGAGAAAAATGCTTGATTTTGGTAAGAGAATGCAACAACTGATTAAACTTAATAATGGAAGGAAAAGGTCGCATTTGAGACATTTGATCGAACAGGTTCAAAGCATCATCCAAGTTGGAAACTTTTTGGTACTTGGATTGAGGATGTTGTTCAAAATCATCAACATTTGAAGAAGAAGAAAAAGAAGAATTGGAGAGAATTAAGGAAGCCAAATGTGGGAAAGGGGTTTGAAGGAAAGAGTTGGTGATGAATAAATTACCTCTCAAATTAAATTTGAAGAAAGAGTAATGAGCAGATTTTGAGAGGCACATTATCATCATCTTCTTGGTTGCCATTTCCAATAGAGATTCACTCCTGCTGTTTTACAAGGTTGTTTTGTTTGTTTGTTTGGTGAAAATGGTAAAAAGCATGTCAAATTACAACAACTTCGGTCTTCTTATTTTAATTATTATCTATTCCCGTTTCATCTATAAATTTCTTATTAAAAAAAAACATAATACCGAAGTTTTAAGATCTTGTGTTTAGGTACATATAGCTGATATCCTACTACTTTTATCTAGAATAATTCTGTATAATCACTAATCACTTTTTTCACTAAAATATGTTTTTCACGCTTACATACCACTAAAATTTAACTAAAAAACCACATCATTGGCTTCCACACTATGAGCGTCTTCACCCCGAGCTCACCACAATGGAGCCACGGTGGTGACCAAGAGCAATGCCGACTAAGAATACTCCCACCATGAGTTGAAGCCGATTCATTTAGGATGCCCTAATTTTCGCCAAACCTCGTATGGGAGTAAATTTTATGCACCGTTATCAACCCATGGTTTTATTACTTAACCATGTCTGATGGATTCAACCTCAATGATGTATTTTCTCTGTTACGAAAGAATGAAGAAGCATCGGTAATAACTAATTTTACGACTTGGAATGCATTTCTACTAATATTGATAAGATTAATTTGGGACACTTATCGTTCACTTTCTCTAACGTCACTTAAAAACTTTAATTTGGTAAGCTTTTAGTTTAAGACTTATTTTGAAAACTAGAAGATTAATGATATAAGAAGATAAT
The DNA here is from genome assembly GCA_021014915.2 of Artemisia tridentata subsp. tridentata. NCBI lineage: Eukaryota > Viridiplantae > Streptophyta > Magnoliopsida > Asterales > Asteraceae > Artemisia > Artemisia tridentata. Next base: position 147,270,720 of record CP139505.1, read on the forward strand.
TGAAATTACCTAATGTCATGACCCGTTTTTGAAATACCATTCATGACTCAAATATTACTCGTACTTTGTTAGAATTGAAGAAAACTTGAACCAAACTAGTCCCGATGAAGATATCTTGTTGGTGACTCCGGTGACCTTGAAGATGTGGCCATTTGCACATACATAAATCTAGCTCTGATTATGAGATGATAACTTCAGTTTCTGAAATCCATTAAATTTATAGGACTCGAGATGTTACTGTATATTATTTTCATCAAGAACCAAAACATACCAAGCGATAGAGGTTGCAAGTTTTTGACAAACCTGGTTGGCAATGCAATTTGAGTCATTTCAGTTACACAATTTTCCAAAAGTTGAATGCATGATTTTGTTAAGATACTAAATGCTTTTGTAAGACTAATGCAACCACAAATTTTTTTTTTTTTAAATTTTATAAAAGTTGTTCTCTTGTCTAGTTCAGGAGTACCAAAAAGTAACAACTAAACAGACTCCAATATGTTGCACATAACTATCAACATATCACCCAAACCATCAAGAGTTTTACTTATAGAACAAACATGTGAAGTAATATTAATTCCTGCAACTTTGTTCATAACCAAATAATCAAAATCTAACTGGCATTAACTACAAAATCATGGAGGGAAACATATGAATTACAAACCCACTACTATACTTTCAACCAACCCATTTTAAGCAACATTAAAAGGGCAATCTGCATACTTTTGGGCCCGATTTCAAATTCTGTTCCACATTCGTAGTCAGATCACATAGTGTTCCCATCTCCCGATCTACACGAGCCTGCGTATATTAAATAGATCAAGTTCAAGAATCTTTATCAACATAATAGTGTGATCAACCATTGTTTGATTTTCCATTGCAAATACAGCTCTTTGTTGCAACAGCAAAAAAGGGTCTATTGCCCCTGGATTCCAAGATTTTTTGCATGCTTTTCTTCAAATTTTGCAATATTAATACTACTAGAGTTGAGAGGGACCAAACCTTAACATGCTCAAGATAATGAAGAGCCATTCTCCATACTGATATCCAGATTCCAGTTTCTAAATAGAGAATAGGTTACTATTGTTTCAAGTAGATTAAAGTTACAAAACTGTAAGGTGACAAACATGATACCTCTCTGCAGCTTCTGTTTTTAATGCTTCGAGGTAGCTTTCAATTTGAAGACATGCAGCTTCAATTGATATGTTTTTCACACAGAGCTCCTTCCACTGCGCTGATAAAGCATTAAGCTCATACGCAGTGTTTTGCTGTTACAAAACAGAAGAGACATTTATTACTAACATATTTCCAATAAAATAAGATAAGTTGCTACATTTACCACTTGAAGTACCTGATGATATTTTCGTTCTCGGTTAACAGTTTCTATCTTTTCATTTAACTCAGCTGCTTGTGCTTGCATTCTGCAAACAGAAAGAAAAAATATGAGATGTGTGGTATTTGATGTTGATCAAGAGAAATATTAATCCAGCTTTTTCAATTTTCAAGAGAAATATTAATCTTCTTTTTCATGTCAGATATGTGCAAGTCATTTCATCTTGATTGTTATCCATTTTCACTAGGTTGCTGGCATCAGCTTTTATAATAACACACATAGAATGGAAAAAAAAAAGGATAAACATACAGGTGTTACACAAAAGTAGTTTCACACAAAGCTTATTTTCCTAAAACATCACGTATTACGGGTTGGAAGTTAATACATGTTGGCAGGTGTTATTCTATCCTTCATAATACACCTATGCATATATAAAAAAATGAAAGGAACTTAACAATGAGACAGAATCGTACTGTACTTATAAAAGAAATGAATGCTGCAGAAGCTAAAAGCATAAATTTTCTTATAGATTATAGCATAAAGTTCATTGACAGTATTCTAAATCAACATTCTGTTTATACGGGGAGCCATATTGTGATTTTAGAAACTTGCACACAGTAAAGAAAAAAGGACTCGAGAAATGTTAAACTAAATACCCTGAGCATTTAAACTATACATAAAAAATATGTTATTATTGTAAGAGGAAAAAGGGTATCAAAAATGCATAAGCCATTCACGGTACTTTGACTCTATCAGGCATCATGCATTTAAACCATTTACACATGCAATAAAAATAAATCAAAATAAACATTGGAGGTAATTAGAGAAAAAAATAAAAACAATGGATAAAGACAGATTAATAACGTCTTCAACAAAGAACAAAAAATAATCCAAATAATATGAAGTATTAAAAAGAGAACAAGGGTTTAATAAACTCACCTCGATAAGAATGCTTCTAGTCTCTGATTGTGTTGTTTCCATACATCAGCCCCATATTTAGCCATTAGATCCAGATTTTCCTGCCTAACATCACATGGGAGTATATTACACACAAAATGATTAAAAAAGTTATGTAGTATCCTTTTTCATATTAGTATGTCAAAAACCAAATTATGCTAATGCAACCCACTATACCGCACCTCTAATATCTCGTTAAATAAGATAAGGAAATAACAGAATTACAAGTCAAAATTCAGTTTTACCTAATAATTTGATGCTGCAGTAAACGCTGAGATTTCTGAAGCGCCTGTTTCCAAGCGGTTTCATCATTTCGTGATGGAACATCAAGCCCATATCTTGACATATCAAGAGGCATCATAGGTTTACCAGCTCTCACCCTCTCATACTCTCTAGCAAGCATTGGATAATTCTGAAAAAGAATTAAAAAAAAAATAAAAAAAAATAAAAATAAATAAATAAATAAATCATAATTAGAATACTTGGTTCCAAATTTTACTCAAATAATAATTTACTACATAGAAAACTTGGAGTAAGAGATATCCGAGACTATGAGTAAACCAAACAAGCCTTAAAACTTTAGTGAGGTATATTCTAGAAGAAAAAATATATGAGTTAACTAATATAGATGAATAGCCAGGAGATAAAAGTAAAATTAGATTATTGATAAAGTAAGAACAAATGACTAAGACTAAAATTATGGTATGAGTTAAAACAAGTTAGTTCTTCTAATTTTCCTCACATATATGCCGTGTGCAAAATTGGATCCAAATTGCTCTAAAATAAGGTATACGAAAGTCTACATTTGGAGACTTCCTATCATCCTTAAGTTGATGTAGTTCCCTACTCTAACTATGTATCATTCATATCTCTAGTGCTCTATAATTACGGTATGAGAGCCTTAGAGCTCTACAAATCTACAATAGCGGATTCAAATTTCTCATGTACCCTATTCAGTGGGTAACCATGCGGGTCATGAAAGCCAACTATTAGATAATGAAGGTGTTGATAGTCAAAATGTTAAAAGTCCAAACCAAGATAATACTTGCAA